>CAAKHG010045220.1:0-32075 GCA_901007715.1 Dactylopterus volitans
TCCAGATGGGCCAGTGGTTGACCAAGTAGCTGGTCCAACATGGTTTCTCACTGGCCCCGGGCCATCACTGCATTCGGTTTTCCGCGGACACTCAGGGGAAGCGAACATTTGAAAGCACTTACACTTGTTTGGTTTGTTTTGAACTGTGTTCTATGGGATTTTTGGCTTTGAGGACCGCAAAGTGACCAAAAAAAAATGTCCAGGCACTCAAAAATAGAGATTTGTCACTCGGGCGCAGCCTCCGTGCTCCACGCAGGAGCTTGATTATATGGATCGTAAGTGCGCCGCGGCGGCAGCCATGTCGCGCCACGCCCGCGTCCCGCGTAGCTCAGCGGCTGCCTCCCGTCTTTGCCCGCAGAACGTTCCGGCTCAGGATTTCGGCGGCAGAAGGGATTCCCAGAAGCCCGTCCTTCGCGTGGATCGATCGCGGCCACGACGCCGCGTGGACGGTCACCGCCTTTTTGCTTAAATGTGGGGCGGCTAATGGTTGACGACGCAGCGACATGCATGCGCGGCTCGGCCTGGCTACCAGATCCAAGTGCAGTCTCGCGCCGCTCCGCTATGTCATTACGTGGACAATGAACATTTTAAAGAAACAAAAATGAAACAAATATTGTGGCGGGGCTTTTACTGATGGTATGAGCAACCTGCTGCTATTTTCTGTTGGTTTTTTTAAATCCTGGTAAAAATCAGCAGTTCTCCAGGCACTTTCTCAGTCTTTTTTCCCACTTTTTTCTTGCAGGTTTTCATTATTTGCCTTCTGGATAGTTTCCTCAACGTCCTCTCTGCTGTCGCCGGCCTGGATCAATGGTGTCTCTCAGCAGCAGAACACTGAGCTTGGAGAATGACCTGTTCAGGGACAGCAGCAGCATCCTGTTCTCCCTCGACCTGTGCGATGGCGCTCACAGCGAAGGGGGAAGTCCCACCTCCTGCGACAGCCCCGAGGCCGGGGAGTCGGAGGCCGCGCACGGCTGCAGCCCCGGAGAGGAGGAAGACGAGGAGCGGGAGGAAGACGAGGAGCCGTCTCTTCATATCTTCCTGGGAACAGCAGGAGAGGAGAAGCACGCGAATCAGGAGCCCAAGCTGCCGGAATTTCCCTTCCACCCCTCCTCCCCGTTCTCCCCAACCCTGGAGGACATAGAGGAGTTCTTGAGGGAAAAGATGGAACTGGTCAAAGAGGGGCTGCTGACCCCGAAAGAGGAGGCCTCATCACTGCCGTGCAGCTCCAACGACTCCTCGCCCTCCGCTGCCCCCCCTGCCTCCTCAGTTGCAGACAGTGATTCGGGGACTGGCGCCCCCCTTTGCACTTCAAGCGCAGACACCCAGCACAGCAAGAAACACAATCCCGGCCCGGCCGAGCCTTCCCCTGCCGCTCAGATGAGCCCCTCGCCATCCACTTACTCCCCGACGATGCTCCTGGGGGCTCCGCTGGTTCTGCAGCTCCAGCCCCTACCTCTGGCCCAGCCTCAGACCCCAGGAGGGTCTCCTTCAAGGCCCCCGAGTGGTATTTGGTTCACCCATCTAGTCATGGGGCTCCAGGGTGCGACGGGACAAAATGTCGCTGTGCTGGCACCCCAGGTACCCTCCACGCCCCCCACCGTGGTGTCGGGGAACAGCGGGGACGCCAAGCCGGTCGACCAGAAGTACGTGAAGATCGCCCCTCTGCCCATAGCCATGAGGACTCTAGAGATTACAAGCGTGACCGGGGTCGGGAGCCAGGGCAGCGGCCTGCTGAAGGCGGCCGCGCCCTGGGTGACCAAGGTGTCGCCCACGGAGAGGGTCCACAAGTGCTCCCACCCAGGCTGTGGGAAGATGTACACCAAAAGCAGCCACCTGAAAGCTCACTTCCGTCGGCACACGGGGGAGAAGCCCTACACGTGCAGCTGGCCCGAGTGCGGCTGGAGGTAGGTGCCACCAACGGCCGGCGTCCACCGCAGAGCCTGTCCGCTAAAATCGGACCCGTTTCCCGCACATTTCAAATGCTTTTTCTTGATCTCTCGCAGATAACTTGAGACAGAAAAACTAGAAAATCTGGTCACAGAAAAGAAACAATTCACTTAATTATACGCAAAGATGCGCGCATGTGCAACGATTTTAGATCTAAACAAAGATTTGCTCTTAAAATGAAATCATAAACTCCACGAGGCTAACGGCTAAACCCGCAGCTTAAATTTAAATGAACATCTGCCAATGAAAAAAGTAATTATCAATTTAAAGTCTTCTAAAGAGTCATGACATAAACTGAATGTTATTCTTTATTTAATGAACCTCCATTTATATTTTAGCCTTTTAAGTTATTTACTATGTAATTATTTCTCAGGGAACTTGCATGGATGCTATATTAAACTTTTTTTTTTCTTTTTTTTTCCCAAAAATATCTCACGTACTTCCTGGAGTACGTCCGCGTACCCTCGGGTTACAAGCACCCCCATTTGGAAAAACGGTGGCCTACAACATCTTGAGCTTTTGCCCCATCACTTTTTCGATGCGGGTCAATTCAAATTTTTTTTTTGTATAAGAACTAAATCAAAAGTTGCAAAAAAACAACAAGAAACACCAAAAAACTGCGATGATATAAGAAATGGGGGTGTAAAAATTTGAAATTGCCTCTAAATTAAAGCTTAATGCAACTAATGATTATACCAATAGTGTCTCTATTTACAGTCTGTGGTGAGATTAGTCACACGGCATCTACGTCTAAGTCCCGCGGGATGGCCCAAATACCACTTTCATTCTCAGGTCAGCTGTGAGGTCACGTCCAGCAGACGGCAGGACTTTTAAGATGTATTCATGCCAGTCAGAAACTCAATTAAGTATATCTGCAGGTGCAAGGCACCAAAAACACCTTCCACAGGCGTCAGGTGAATTTATCATTCACGAGAAAACTGGAGATGCGAAGGCAGCAAGTGAAGCACTTGGGGTTGGTTGGGTCCAGTAGGAAGTAGGAGTGGCACATTGTCGCTCCTCAAACGTGGGCCGACGTGAGACTGGAGACGGATCGACGGCCACAGTTCAGGTGGAAGCTGCAGTAAGCGGCCGCGGTGCGACATGCGATGAAGGGAGAGCAGCTAGCGTCGCCGGCAGCGGTGAAGTTGAGGTCTGGAGAAGCAAGAAAACTTCTGAGGCAGTTGCTTGTGTTGATTATCAAAGCGACTCAGTGTGTATGAAAAAGACCTTCGGAGAGATGACGCAGAATCGAGCGCTGCTTTATTTTACTGCCCCGCAGCCACGTTGGCTTAGATGTGGCCTTCATGTCGTGAAAGGGAAGAAAAAAAAACATTCCCCGTGTCCTCACCTGCAAGATTGGGGTCAGAACTTTGAACATCCAAACACTCCTGACGCATTTTTTTTTTTTTTTTAGAGACGAGCCCTGTGGAGTGGTGGATCTTAAAATAATAAAAATTAAATCACGTTTGGGGGAGAAGAAAAAAAGTGCTCCTCTCCCATTGTTAGCATGGATAATGCTTGCTCCGCCATAAGCATGGTCAGTGGGTGGAGGGAAGAACGGCAGTTGTTCCGCTAAATTCCAGTCACATCTGAAAGCAACATTAAAAACGCTGAAGATGAAAGAGGAATGGCCTCTAGAACAGGATCTTTATCCCTAAGCTACATGGAAAGCCACCGTGAAGGCTTTGGAATGGTCCTCACAATCCTTTTATTACTAAAGGTTTGAAAATCTTTGAGATCTTAAAAGATCTGAGCGTGTAAGACGCCCATATTCCAGAAGGAGACACTTGATGCTTTATGTTAGGACAAATGGGAAAAAATCACAAATATAACAAAGACTTGTAGCTAGATTTAAAAAAAACAAAAAAAAACATGCCAAGGTGTGAAATCTGCCATATCTATGAAATATGGCAAAGTTCTGTTTTACCAATTACATTAAGGCCTCTGAAAATGGCTCAAAATGACGGGATACATATAAAAAAAATTTGAAATCCCTGAATACTTTTCGAAATTTTGACAAAATTTGACAGATAGGAGCATCGCCAGAAGATGATTCCGCTAAATGTCTAGTATCAACTAGGAGTGACCCCCCCTCGCGCAGGGGGAGATTGTGGTTTCTCCGGAATTACCAGGTGATGGATATGCTAGCAAAGAAAAATTGGTTGGTCTCGTTGTGTATGAGGTCCTAACGGCACGCTTCCCACTCGTGTCTCGCCAGGTTCTCGCGGTCCGACGAGCTGTCCCGCCACCGACGGTCTCACTCCGGCATCAAGCCATACGAGTGCTCCCAGTGCGAGAAGAAGTTTGCCCGGAGTGACCACCTGTCCAAACACACAAAGGTCCACCGCAGCTCCAGGCCCGGCAGGATAATCAGATCCACGGTGTGACCACATGACTTTTTGGGGTAAATCTGGGTCTCCCCCCCTCAAGACTTTTGGTGCTTTGCAAGCGGAGCTTTCCGGAGGAATCTCGAGGCCTGGTTGCCGTCTCACACTCGTGTAACTTTTCAGTTCTCTTCCGAGCAGCTTGTTTTTACCGGCACACTGAGCTAGCAGCCACCTCAGGAAAAACTGGGCTGAAAGTGAATTTCCTGGTCCTCACACACAAGGCAAACACATTGCAGGAAGCGAGCTGAGGCCCTCTCACAGCCACTGCTCATGTTACCACACCACCAGGTATTGTTGGAAGTTGGGTGGTAACCAGGATTGAGCACTTCTGTAATTATATATATATATATTTTTCCTTCTCCAATCTCCCCTCCTCCTTGAAGCTGGGTTAACCATTTTTTTTACACTGCGCAAGTTTGAGTCACAATCATGCTACGTATGCTAATCATAAGGAGGCAAACTGAGGGCAAAGCATCTCACATCCAAACACTTGACTCTAACCGATCATGCAATAAGACCTGGAATATTTCCAGGTCCGTGTACAGTTCATTATATTTCCAGAGGAAAATGTCCAGATCTGCCTAAAAATTGAATGAAGTTATTCCTTCGCCTGTGCTTCAGCCCGCTACCAAGTTTCAAGAAAACAGACTGGTGCAGTCCCCTACCAGTGTGAAAAGGGTTTAATGGATTGACCCCCTCCCCAAAAAATGGAGTGGCCAACACAAATTTGGTGAAACTCGGCCAGATATTTTCGGTGTAATGCATAAAGTGGCCTTCCCTCTCCGGGCTGCCGAAACCCCGAGGACGGAAGAAGGTTTTCCTTTGGTGAGGAGTGTCCTCCCAGACGTTTTCCTCGAGGTGCCCGGCCGGCAGGGTGACCCGGCCTGCCCCGATCGTTTATCAGTTCACCGAGGACGCGCGTCCCATTCGGCGAGCGTTGTCGTACCTATGTAAAGTGGTGCCGACCACTTTTGAGCGCTTAAGCCCCGTTTCCACCCAGCAGTTCAGTGCGGCACGTTATGCATTGGAACGGTAAACCCTGGATGGGGTTTGCGTGTCTTCCGGTCCGCACCACTGCGGCGACAAAGGTGGTCTCTGACCCGACGATCAGCGCTGCATAGCTTTTAGCTTTTGGTCCTGGTCGCTGGAAGCCCTCAGCAACCTCTCTGAGAAACGGGCCCCGAACCCTAACCCTAAAACCCTAACCCTCCTCCCCTCTGTATAATGCACTGCCATTTTCCAAAAAAAAAAAAAAAAAAACAAGTTGGGAATCTACTCGTGAAATCGATGATACATTTGATTTATTCCCACCGTTGTCTCGATCTGTGTGAACAATCAGCGACATGCGGCGTGTCTAGCCTTCAGGTACGGGACCAGTGTGCTTAGGTACCCCAATGGAGGGGTCACCAAAACTGGAACAGTACGGTTTCTTTGGTACCATCCACAACTTTTGCCAGTGGAAACGCCACAAAATGCGTAGCGAACCACAATGAAATTAACTGCCCGGTGGAAACGGGGCTTTAGACTACGAGTTGGGGAGGAGTTGCATCGCCTGTTGTGGCGCAGCACTCTGAAACGGTCCAGTAGTTGTCAAGAATCTAGATCATCCAACCGGTCACATTAAGCCAGACTTTAGTCGTGCTGTTATTTTGGTTACAGTTGAACCAAGAAAAACACTATTTTCCGATGGTTAATGCATCCAAACCGGGCCTTCGCGGCATTCGTCCAATCCGAATCCACCTCATCTCAACCCGTTTGCCTTTTTTTCTTGATCCCGGTATGCCCTAATCCGGAGCGCTGCCTTTTTTTTCCGTGTCACTAAACTTCCCCTTGACCCTGAGAGGATGACTGCTCTCAAATTGCGATCCTGAGCGGAGGGTTGCCAAACCAGAAATCCCTGTTCAGGTCCCGCGAGCGCATGAAAGCGACACCCTCGCAGTATGACAGTTTATAAGCTCTTTGTCCTCCGACGTTGTCTTGAAGTACCTTGTGCGGCCAATTTTATGTGGTGGGCTAGCGTCTCGGCCAATGCGACACGGAACACTTTTGGTTCAGTGGTGCAAAATGTGTTGCCGTTTTTTTTAACTTTACAGGAGTAGTTACTGTAAACCTTTTTTTTTTCCTGTTCATTATAGCAGCAAGAAAAGCTAATAGTTGAAGCGTCTGTAAAGGCAGCTAACATCTAATCAGTCATCCGTATGAGTATGCTCAGTATAACGTGTGCTAAACATAAAAGGACAAAGCTAGCGTGTACAACCTGTTGCCTTCATGTAGATGTTGTTGTTTTTTTAATCAGAGGATTTTAAATCAGTGCATTAAGCTATTGCCCGTGCTTCTGGAGAGGTCGTCTTTGTCCTCGACGCGAGACTTGATTGTGGCGCGATCAATCCCGCGGAACGCCGGACCGGTCTGGGAAGAGTCCCGTTCGGCTACGTTCGCGAACCATGAAGCCGAGTCTGCTGGCGTCAAGTGCACTTGTGTTAGCAGAGGGTGGAACCAGTTATTGTGCTCTTACAATAGATTCAGAAAATGGTATCAGAACTGTAAAAAAAAAAATGCCAAAAAAAAAAGGAACAACAATGCGCTAAAGAACGTTAAACAGCACTGCACGCGGAGTCAGTATTATTTTGCTCTTTGACAAGAGGCCCTTGGTGCTTGTAAACCAACCAGTCTTCCCAGGATGAGACTGTGTACCTGGAAGCATAAAGCTCTGGACTGGATTGGGCCCAATCCCACTTCACCCCTTCGGCCTGACAAACGGTAGTGGTCTGAAATCTGACCCTATGAACTGGGACAACCCCTGAGGATCCTGATGCGTAGTCGCAAGTGTCATCATCTCCACGTTGTCCATGTGCTGTCCTGTTGTGGTAGGACAATGAAAGGAGGGTATTTGGCTGTCGTGATGTGTACACTCATCGGCCACTTTATTAAGGTACATCTAATACAAGGTCTCCCGCTGCTGTGGCCCACCTGCTTCAAGGTTGGAGGTGTGGTGGGTTCAGAGATGCTCTTCTCGGCCTTAATGATGGTCCATTGAGTAAATGTCGTCTTTCGACCAGCTGGAACCAGTCTGGCCGTTCTCCTCTGACCTCTGGCATCATCAAGGCATCTTGACCAACACTGGGTATCTCCTCTCTGTGGGACCATCCTCTGTAAACCCTAGAGATGGTTGCGTGTGAGACCAGCAACCGTGACGCCTTCAGAGACACTTGAACCACCTTTCTTCTCCATCCTGATGCTGGTTTGAACTTCAGTGGATCATCTAGACCAGGGGTGGGCAACTGGTCCACGAAAGGCTGCAGGTCTTCATTCCAAACCACGCAGGAGCACGCCTGACGCAGCAAAGCGAAGACCGTTGATTGGTCGAGTGGAATCGGGGGAACCCCCACTCAGACCAGCGACCGTGACACCTTCAGAGACGCTTCGTCTGCACGCCTGCGAGCACCGAGTCGCTGCCGTTTGATGGCTTTTGAGATGTTTGGGCAAGCAAGCAGTTGGAGCAGGTGCACCTAGTAATAAAGTGGCTGGTGAGTGTAGATAATCGGCGGCGATCAAGGAAATACTCTTGCGGCTTTCCTCAGCCTCTGTTGAATTGGCAGGTACTCTGGGGAACTCCTGAGCTGCAAGTTTGAGGTGCCTCGCAGAACCTTCCGCTTCCCGCTTGCCCCTCAACACCGACAGGAGCGGCGAAACGCAGGGAGAAGGGAGGGGCCGGTGGGCGAGCTTGGGGGCCGGTGGGTCAGCTGGGATTCGGCCTGAACGCGACACAGCAAAAATATCACCGGCAATCTCCAAGATGGCTGAAGCAGCACTGGTGCTTTTTTTGGGGTAAACTCGGAATCGGAAACACTTCTGCACGTAGCGGTGCACACTTTTTTTACGCAGCAACCGCACTCTTGTCTTCTGTCTGTGAGCGTTTAGATGTCTGTTTTAAAAGGGCGGCCTCGTTTCATCGTGCGGAGGCCTGTTGGAAGCAAGGGGGCGTGGCCTGTCTGTCTGTCTTTGTGTCTGTCTGTCTGTCTTTGTGTCTGAGCCTGCCAAGGCTGCTTCTGCTGACCTACATCCGGACCTGTGCGCCCTGATCACCATCCACTCCTCCTCCCTGTACTCCCTTCCGCCTCCCCAGTCCTGCCTCTGTGTGTGTTTCTTGTTGAACACGAGCTGTATTTATTTTAATTTTTTTTTTTTTTGAATACCAGAAATGCTATTTTCCTATCTGCAAAAAAAATGAATAAATAAAAAGCAAAAACTGGGAAATGCCGAATCTTTTGTCGCTCTTCCTGAAATCTTGCCAAATCTCCTATTTTGCCGGAGTTGGCCTTTATCTGGAGTTGTGTGCAGGTCCGAACCTCATAGCTAACCTGTTGTTTTTATCGTTGGTAGGTTTGCGTGCTAACCGCTAATGCTGTCCGCCATTTGGTTGCTAGCCGGGGAGCTGTTAATTGCAGTTTTAAGAATTTTTTTGGGGCTGTTTTTTTTGGGGGAGTGGGGGGTAGTTTTTGGGAGCAAATACCTGCTTCTGCTAAGCAACTACGTGATGTAGCAAAGTTGCGTGCTGTCGACGTAGAACTCTGGCGGCGGTGTAAAAGAGGCTAATGAAAGGAGCTGAAGGCGAAGCGCACATTATTTGACGCAGTATGAAAAGGACAGTTTGTAATACAGATCGATGGAGGGTCAACTTCAGACCGAGAGAAGGCGAGAAGTGCCGCAAGTCGGACAATTTAGCTGAAAGGTGACTAGGTGACTGCTCAACGTAACACGTGACTCATTTTGGACTTTTTTTTTTTTTTTTTTTACTCAAATGCACTTAAGTGTAACTCGCATAGTTTAGAAACTTGAGGGGGGTCGGTCACTCTGTCCTCCGCCGAGGACATTGCGGACCAGATTGAGGTCATCAGGGGTCTCGGTTCTGGTCCTCGGGCCGCATGATTAGCTTAAAAAAAAAAACAAAACCGAAACCCGAGCATTTACTGCACCGTATCCCCACTGCAGAGTACAATTACTGTTTAAACACCAATCACATGCACATGACATCATTGAAAGTATTAATCCTGGTTCTCTGTTGCTCCATAAGGACACTAAGGACCAAAACATGTTTTACCGCTCGTAATTTAACGGCTATTAATTATCCAGAGCGGAGAGCTAAAAGCAGCAGCAGCAGCGGCGGCCACCATAAATGAACAGCCCATCAGAGCGACGCCGGCGTGACTGTGGATGGAGATGAAGATTGGCGGCTAGTTCGAGCCTTGAAGCTCCTGCCGGTCTGGTGCACCGAGGAGGCCGCAGCTGAGGACCCCTGCCGGTTCCTCTGCCGGTTCCTCTGCCGGTTCCTCTCCTTTTTTCGGTTTTTGGAAACCGCGACCGAGCGGGAAGCAGAGCCGCATGAACTCAGGTAACCGCCCCTACTGCCAAATAGTAACCTCACATGTTTGTTATGACATCATCGCAGCATAGTAGTGCCAAAAAAAAAAAATGCGCGTGCTCTTCAGGAATGCAGCGTTTTTTTGTGAGGCCTGATTGTCTGATAAGCAGCAAAGGAGAAGACGCGAGTGACGCCGCCGCACCCGCACACACTCGTTTACGTGGAGGAAGTTGTGTGTGTGTGTGTGTGTGTGTGTGTGTGTGTTTGTGTCCGAGGTAACGGTACCAGCAAAGTACACACACGCTCAGTCAGTCTATCAAGGACTCAGGCTTTCATTGGACACGACCTTATGACCTTTTATTTGTTCTCCATCCCCTGGGATGCTTTCAGAAATTAATATATGTTATTATACAAATGCTATATTTTACATATGTATATTATATACATAAACACACACACACACACACACACACACGTGTATATATATGTGTATATATATATACACACACATGTGTGTGTGTATATAATGTATATAAATAAATATAATATATGCATATATAAAATATATATACAAATTATTCATAATAAGTTCATATATTATATATACACATATATTTGATTTAAATAATTTAATATATGTATATATGTATGTATGTAATGTATATGTGTGTATATGTACGTATGTGTGTGTCTATATATATATATATATATATATATATAATGTGTGCGTATATACTGTATATTTATGTGTGTGTGTATATATAACGTGTGTATATAATGTGTGTATATAATATAATATAATGTATATAAATAAATATATGCATATATCATATAAAACCATATGTATAATACATTTACACAAATTATTCATATAATATATATATACTCATATGAATAAAATCACTGTTCATTCCTATATATGCATATATTTAAATATTTTTTTAATATATGTATATATGTATATGTACAGTATACACACATATACAGTATGTGTATATATCTGTGTATACAGTATGTATATATGTATATATACATAAAATCATATGTATAATATATACACATGAATAAAATAACTGCTCATTCCTATAACATATTTTAATTTAAATAAATATAGATACATATTATTAGATATATATCCTGCACGCTTGTGTGTGTGTGTGCGCGCGCGTCAAAGGCACTTGGAGGCGCGCTCGCTCGCGAGAGCGCGGATGTCCGAGGCCCGCGAACGCAGCATGATTTCCTGTTCGCGGCGCGCATCGCCGCTCGCGCAAGCGGGCGCCACTCCGATGCGTTTCCCGTTCACGCGCTCGCCCGACGCGCCGCTCCAAACGCGTTTCCGGGCTCATGGCGGACGAGGCGACGTCACCGCGATGTTTTGGGCTCGTCTCGACTCGGCTGGACGACTAAGACACCCCACGGGCCCCGCGAGGAAGGTAAGGTCTGACCCCCCCGCCCACCCCGCGCACCCCCGCGGGCCCCCCACCCCCACCCGCGCGGGGGGGCAGCTAACGCGCAGCTAGCTTACGGCAGCTACGCGCACAGTTGGCGAAGTCGCGTTCACGCCGAGCGGCCGCGCTCGTTTTTGTTTTGTTTATTTGTTTGTCAGCGCGGCGCCGAGCGCGGCGGCGCAGCCCGAACCCGAACCCGAACCCGCGCCCGAACCCGCGTTTTTCATCAACAAGTGGCCGTGCGTGTCGCAGTGCGCGCGCGCGCGTGTGCGTGTGTGTGTGTGTGGCGGGAGGTGGTGGGGGCGCGCGCCTGCCTCCGTAATCCGCGGTACGCGATGGACGCTGTTATCTCCGCAGATAACGTGCGTTGCGTAACGTTCATCTTTGAGCCCGGCAGCTGCGTTCACGGTGGCCTACTTCTGCTCCGGTGTTACCGAATCTGACACGCAGCAACTCTCGCTCACTCTCACTCTCACTCCGTGTGTGTGTGTGTGTGTGTGTGTGTGTGCGAGAGAGAGTGTGAGAGAGAGACTTGCTCACGCACACGTGCAGGTATCCAGAGCTCCTTTCACTCCCCCTCACCGCTTTACGTCCCATTCAGCGCTAATGACGTAAACGCCTCACGCAGACTTGCTGAGGTCCCCTCAGAAAAACCCAAAGAACTGAAAAGAACCAGGGCTGGACTGGGATCCGCGACCCGGAGGAGGTCCGGGGTTCCACGGGTGAACTTGGCACAACTCAGATAAACGCTTGTAAACGGCTGCTCAGGCGTCTTTGGGGGTTTAATTAATAAAAAAAGTTGATATTTTTTGACGTCTTCAGAGTAGAAAAAACTTCTCGCCACACCTGTCTGTCTCTCAGTCTGTCTGTCTCTCCGTCAACACCTGAGTGTCTCTTTACCACGTTTTCATGTCCGGTCCCCTCGTCTGCCTTCCTGTCGTCTCGCCGTTTCCCATCATGCTCAGCGTGCGCCCGCGTGAGCTCCGATTGGCTGTGTCAGCTCGCCGGAGTCACCGATTGGCCGGTGCGTTGTTGGTGCGTTTCAGTCATCGTTTACGTCTGCACAGTCAAACCTTTTTAAGATGATTTCCCATCATGCTCAGTGGTGGAAATAACTTCAGCTCGCGATCGCGGATGTTTTAAATTTGAACGGTTTTCTCTCAGTCGTCACCTTCTCCTCTGCTGATTGGTCAGCAGCTTTTAGCCGTCCAATCAGGCGAGGCGCTACCGATCTCCTCGCTTCCAGGTTTAGTCATTGGTCCACGAGCAGCACGGTCCTTTTACACGCTTTTGAGTAAATATCAGTAGTACGCATTAACTCGGATGTACTACTCAGAGCGGACGCGGCACTTCCTGCCGTCGGGAGGGAACGTTGTTGCCGCGGTTGTTACCATGGTGACCACTCCTATCAACGCAGCTGCGCTCCGCTCTCGACCGTCCACCTTAGCTACCAAACATCGCCGCATTGCATTGTGGGGAGGTTCTGCTTAGCTAGCGTCCATCAATCCATACTAATACATTTCTCCGGAATGAGTACGGATAGTGCGTACTATTGTGTACATGCTCATGTTTCAGACGCACTAAAAAAATCTCACATACTGTTTTTGCGTACTCGTTAGGGTGGAAGGATGGAATTTCAGACGCAGCCACAGTTGCAGTTCCAGTGTTTCTGCTGTGAGTTGATTGGTCAGTGATGAGTTTCTTCTTCTGTGGTGCTTAAATTGTTCGTTGCAAACTGTGCAGGTTACTTCAGTTTTCCTCCAAAGATCCATTGGGTGACTTTTTAAAGATGAACTCTCCTCCTGAAACTCGAGCGTCATCCTCAGCCAGGACCGCTCGCCGCTTTCTTCTTCTTCTGTTGTGTTTTTTAGCAAACGTGGCGCAAAGGTTGAGGCGCAGATTTTGACAGCGCAAGTTCAAACCTAAAGTTGCTTGTTTTTTTATATATATTTATGCTGGATTATTGTCAATATGACACATAAGCAGCGACTGAAAGGTCATATGAAGATGATGATGGGACACGGCTTCAAACGAGGGCTGAGATGTTCCCCGTTAAACAGCAGATATTTATTAGCTAGCAAAACATGGTCCACGCGGCTCTGCGGGTACCTGCGCGCGCCGAGTACGAGCGCTCCCAGACCTGCTGCAGTAAAAACCACAGATGGCTTTTGTAAACCGCTTCGCTGGGATCCCAGTCGCCCCGCCAGCGGCTGTTAAGAGCGCCGAAAGGGGCGGGGGGACCAGGCTGGGGCGGGGGGACCAGGCTGGGGCGGGGGGACCAGGCTGGGGCGGGGGGACCAGGCTTGGTCGGCACTTTTTATTCTGTTTTTTTTTTCTTCTTTTTCTCCTGCTCACATCAGCGTGGTTTCAGCGGGTCGTCGAGTTTGTCCCGCCGCCAGAGAACATAACAACGGAACGCCGCCGCCTCTTCTTGTTTTTATCCGACGGTGCACGACGGCAGGAACCCGCCACGTTCCCAAACAGGGGACCCTCGCTCGTGTTTAGCCGTTAGCCGCGCTAGCCGGTGCGGGTGGAGGCGGAGACTAAACAAACCCTCGGCGCTCACGTGGGACGGCGGGACCAGAAGTTGTTAGGCCTGCTGGTGAAGGTCGCATCCGGGACACATCTGCATCTATAAATCCCTAACACACACACACACACACACACACACACACGTCACTGCGCCAGTAAACCAGTTCCTCACACACATTTTTAAGTTTCCCTCCCGACAGGAGGGCAAAACTCCAGACTGAGAGGGTTTTTTGAGCCAATCAGGAGGCCCGTTACAGAAGCAGGGCAGTGGAGTAAATTGGCCAAGATGTAAGATGGCGTCGCCCCGCGCGGCGATGGTACATTCCAAGAAGGGCGCATTCCCTTTTTCCGAAAAGCTCGTTTTGAAAAGTTGACAGTAAATTTTTGCGGGAAAAAAAAATTCAAGCCATCAACCGCGCTTAATCTACTTCCTGTTGTGTTGACCTACGACGTCCAAATGGCCAAAAAAAACCCCAAAACGACAAGAAGAAGAAACCTGAGGATGGATGAGGATCAAGTTGGAGTTTTAGGACCAAA
This sequence comes from Dactylopterus volitans, assembly GCA_901007715.1. Classification (NCBI taxonomy): domain Eukaryota; kingdom Metazoa; phylum Chordata; class Actinopteri; order Syngnathiformes; family Dactylopteridae; genus Dactylopterus; species Dactylopterus volitans. The sequence goes on from CAAKHG010045220.1 coordinate 14,214, forward strand.
GTTTACCTTTAAAAAGTCGCCCGACGACCAATTCAACCACCACAGAAGAAGAAATTCGTCAACGACCAATCACCCCGTAACAAATCACCTGATTTAAACTTTGTCTGCGGGGCCACGACAGGCGACGTCACAGGACTCTGGTACCCGTTTACCAATAACCAAACCCGGAAGTGAGAAGTACACTCTGATTGGACGGCTATAAACTGCCGACCAATCAGCAGAGGAGAAGACAACGACCGAGAGAAACCGCTCACATTTACAACTGAATTTTGTATTATTACAAGCTTCAGTCTGACAAAGGGAAAAAAGCAATTAGCAGCGGTTGAATCACAGCAGATTCTGTAATTAGTAATTATTTTTTTATGAGTTGATTGACAGCACTGATTTAAGTACTCAAATCCAGGCCGAATGTTCTTTGCAAATCCAGTTTTTGCTCTCAGTAGGATTTTCCTGGTTAACGTTACACAATCGGAAATATGTTATTGACCCCCGGGGGGGGGGATTTGGTGCCGAGCAGAAATGTCACACCACTAATGAAGCCATAACTCCCGGCTCCGCTTGGAGGGAGTCGCGTCTAATCATCGCAGATTCCGAGCCGGCGAGCCTTCCAGGGTTTGAAGCGAGCGGTGCCGACGCGGGATTGGCCGGCGATTGCAGACCAATCTGAAGCGGCTTGAAAACCTTTGACGCAAACGCCAACAAGGCCACATCAGAACTCTGCAAAATGCGATCAGAGGTTATCCGAATTCAATATTATTCACGATATAACAAAAACATCTGTGTATTGGAAGATACAAATGCCAGGACACACACACACACACACACACACGCAGAGATCTGCTATGAAGCCGCCCGGATCACGCAATCGTTGATCATGCGGAAATAGACAGTCTGCGTATTGAAAGACCAATTTACTATGAACATTAAATACTTTACGCCAACTTTACTTAACACTGTGATGCTGATTTAACGTGAGTCAATAAGCGGGAAAAACATCGGCAACGCAAGTCTGGTTACACCCGCTCATCGGTGAACCGCTAAACTGATCACAAATATAATCACCACAACCTTTAATATTGCTTTAACCCGGTGAATATACGTAAAGTGCAAAAATACTAAAGGTACTCCTGTTTGGTGCTTTTCCGCTACATGGTACTGGCTCTGCTCGAGTCTTGGCTCGCCTGTGGTATCGTAACAGGTTGTCCTAGCAACGCAGCATGAAACTTTTGCGATGTGGTCTTGCACGCAACATAGAAATGCACAGAGAGAAACAATAATACGTAAAAAAAAAAAAAAAAAATTGCGGCCGGTACAGTGGTTTGTTTGTTTTTAAAAAAAATGGCGGGCAGGGTTTGGCCCTGTTCAGGGTCCTACCATTAATGACACTGAGATTCTCTCTGGTCAGTCAGATGTCAGTTGTGTTTTAAGTCAAGTTTTAGTACCTCATAGTAAAAGGAAACTTTTCAGGACACCCAGGAGAGCAGGACCTAAAAAAAGTGGTACTTGGTACTTTTTTCCTCCTGAAAAACCAACAAAGTAGAGTAGAGCTGGTACCATGGAGGGGAAAAGAGCCACGTCGTCCAAAAATGATATGAATGAATTTCATTTTCAAACTGCAAAAGTATTTGGTTCTCAGTGCAGGCGATCGTCTTTCCTTGCGAGACTTGCGTGGGCTTCAGGAGTCGTCAATAACGGTTATGGTACGTGGGATCCTCGGGCATATGAATCCTGATTATGAGGCAGGGCTTTTGGGGTCGCTGTTAGCAAGCAAAACGTGGAGCAGAGCAGTGGGTTATAGGCCGTTTCTCAGATCTCAAGTCTGCAGGTCCGGACTCGCAGACTTTGGAAGTTCAGACTTGGGAAGTCGCCAAACTCCAGAATTCTGCGAGTTGGCAGGTGCGCGCGCTCCTTGTGTTTGGAATAGCGGCGTTCCTCCTCCTCTTCTTCTTCTTCTTCTGTGTGAATGGCGGCTGGTGCTAAGCGTCATTAGCGCCACCTACAGAGTGAATCATGTAAAACAACCACAACTCATTCATGTTTAAATATTTCATTTCTAAATATATATTCGTTTATGTATGTATCCATGTATATATTCATGTATATGTTGGTTACGGACGTGTGAGGTTTATATTTTAAATGAGTCTTTTTTTGAGCGAGCGGGCGTATAAAAGATGAACGCTGGCAAACAAAGTTGTGGGAGTTTCTGGAGTTTGTGGAAGTTGGTTTCTTGCGGTCGTTGTCGCCGCCGACGTCGCCGCACGTCATTCGCCGCTCGTGGCCGGTCGTCCGTGCGTAGATACGTGGCTTCCTCAAGTACACCCGAATCAGCATCCGATCGGACTTCTAAAAATAGGCGGGGCGGGGACACTTCCGGGTTTGAGGTCCGGACTTGATGCTCATGGACTCGGACCGCGGATGATGAAGTTACAAACGTATGGGGGTCCGCAAATCCGCATGTTGAGAAATGGCCGTCGTCTTGGACCGCACAAAATGGCTGCTAGGCTGGCGCCTTGTGAGGAGACGGCGGGAGGGCGACATCTCCAGGGCGACCTCTCCGACGTGACCTCTCCAGGGCGACCTCTCCAGACTGCTGTGCGGCGGAGTCGCCCAACGCATTTTCTGCTGGGGATTTTTCAAAGCACTTGCAGGACGAGGCTGTCGGTGTATACAGAGAAGTATAATGTAGCAAGTAAAAAACAAGGTCATTTTATAGACACAGATAGTGAGAAGACCTTCTTTGTAAACCAGACCAGAGGACATGTGGTCTTGACTAAGGGTAGATCCCCATGTCACCGTTGGTCCACAATGGCGCGCTCTTATGTTTTTACTGTCTATTTACTGCCTGTCAGCCGTGACCGTAGGACCACTGATGGGTGATGTGAATATCACTGTTTATCCGGCCACTGTTTATCTGGTTGCCATGGCGCCTGTCAGTGGGTGGGATGTATCAGGCAGCAAGTGAGCGTTTGGCCTCTAAAGTTGATGTGTTGCAAGCAGGAAAAAAATAGGCGAGTTTTAGGATTTGAGTCACTTTGGCAAGGTCCAGACTGTGATGCGCTAGACGACCGGGTCAGAACATCTCCAGGACTGCAGCTCTTGTGGGGGGTTCCTGGTCTGCAGTGGTCAGGACCTATCAAAAGTGGTCCAAGGAAGGAAAAGCAGTGAACCGGTGACGGGGTCATCCCTGGTGCCATTCTTTTTAAAGCGCCGCAAGGAAGAAGAATAAGGAGGCAGTCTGACTCCTGTCGAGACTCAGGTGCTCCTCTCTGTCCGTGCAGAGCAGGAAATTAGCCGGCAGCCATGGGGGACCCGCGAGGGTCTCGAATGAGATCGCAAAGAACCGACGCGCTGAGTTGCGTCTGCTTAAGATTCCACAGATTTGGCCACAGGTCGCTGCAGAACGTCGGCATGGGGGGGTCGGCTCAAGTGGCTGCGCAAGTTGGTGGTGGTGTTGCAGTATTTTAGTACTGCTTGGCACAGCTAACAGAAGACCTCACCTTACTGGAGCTGGGCAGTGTGGACGGAATCTAACATGTTACGTGTATGTTACTTACTCTGCTGCGACCATAGTTTGGGATGCACCCGTCCACATGTTTTCACATCCGATCCAGATACCTGAATTTGGATATCTGCCAATACTTTTCCGACACAGACGGTGTTAAACGACAAATCAAAAAACAAAAAAAACCCTGTCATATTAATCTGAACAGCACAGATACAAAATCAAGTCGACACGACTGTGATGCAGCAAAACGGTGTCAGGTGTCAAATATGAAATAAAGCGTAAGCGTGTCTGCGTTTACTCTCCAGAAATGATTCCCGACGGCTGGTCCCGTCGTCACGCCCGCTGGCTTTAAAAACTCCTCGTGCTCTTTTTCAAAGGTTTGATAACAATGACGCTGTTGCACCCTAACGACCGGGGCTACGGTACCACTACGAGTGTTTTTAAAACAAAAGGGACTACGCCAGACGTCGCCCTGTGAAGTTGAGAGCTCGTGTTTCCGGGCGTCAGTGAACGTTGAACGGAAGTGCTGCCTTTTCCGAGTGTTTTTGAATGCATCCTGAGAGGGAGAAGCTGTAGCGCGCGCGCGAGTGTGTGTGTGTGTGTGTGTGTGTGTGTGTCTGTCTCTCTCTCTCTCTCGCTGCCCGGCTTCTCACCTGCGATTAGACGGCCCCGCTCGTGTGTTAGAGAGCTGTACGCTAGGCTTTCGTTATTTTTGGCCTTGGCTACAGCCCATAATAATAAACCGGCTAACGTTTCGGCGAGTGTGATTGAGGGCCGTCGCAGCACGTCGCGGCGGATAACGCAAACGCTGCACGTTGCCGTGTTACTTTTGCGGCGTTTCCAAGAGTGAAGTATCGCCATGGCGCTAGCAGACGAGCAACTTGTGGAGTCGTTCCAGGAGACAACGTGAAAGCACCGACACCGACACCGGTACCAGACCGGCCCCATCCCGAACCATCATGGCTGCTCGACCCGTAACGCTGGAAATACCCAAACGCAGCTGCGCGGTGCAGGCGATAGAAGTAGATATCTATCGATAGACTTTTTTTAATCGTCATCCCTACCTTACTCTTGTCCGGCGTCCCGGGCTTCGGTCGCCTGCCATGTCGCAGTCGTGCGGCCTCCATTCCTACAGCGCGGCGCCACACGCAGGCGCTGCTCGCCCCGCCCCCCCACCGGCCAGGGGCTTGAGTCGCCTCTACCCGCCCCTAACCATCACCACAGCAACCAGGCTTTGATAGGCTGTACGCCATCATACACTGTTTGATGTCACACAGCGAGCCGGCGCGACATTTTCCGCCGCTAATAAGAGACCCCCGGCTTCCAAGTGAATGCCGTCCTCTTATTGGAGCAAATTGCCGAGCTCGGTTGGAAGATTTCCGAGTCCAGAGCTTCATGTTGAGCAGTAAGTGTGAGGCAATGACTAGTCGGAACAGCGCTGGGTTCCTCTTTCATTCGTTGACATGCATCAGGACCGCCGGGTGTCGAGTGCTGAATTTTCTTAAGTTGACCGAAGCGTGTCACCGCGATGCTGCCAGGGATTCGTTCCCTAATTTTCTTTCTTCTCATTTCTGGCTTCAGTGAGAGGTATGGACAACTCCGCCACGCTGTGGCAGTTCCTCCTCCAGCTCCTGTTGGATTCCAGCAACGAGCAGCTGATCTGCTGGACCAACGAGGAGGGGGAGTTCAAGCTGCTGCAGGCGGAGGAGGTGGCCCGGCTGTGGGGGGCCCGCAAGAACAAGCCCAACATGAACTACGACAAACTCAGCAGGGCGCTCCGATACTACTATGACAAGGTGAGCACACGCGTGTCCTCTCTGCTGCAGTGGCTTCTGGGAGCTGGAGGACGCGTTCCATTTCACCCGGTGTTGCTTTTTATTGGTCGAATGCTCCCGAAAACCAGCAGCAAGCCAAAAAAATAATTGTATGAAAGGAGAACCGCTCGTGGTTTCGTCACTCGGGCTGTGGACCGAGCAGATCCGGATTTTGGACAAAACGAGATGCCCGAAGATGTGGCCGCGGGCTTGGGAACGCCCACATTTCTCCTCATGCTCGACTGTCCGGGCATGTGATTGGCTGCTTGTGAGTCATGGCGGGAGCTAATGTGGGGTTTGCGCAGGCGGCCGAGCCGAACGCTGGATTTGTTTTGCGCCATCGAGGAACGGGACCCTCAGCGAGCGCAGCAACCGGACCAGATTTCCTCCAGCTGTTCATGTAGAATCTGCTGCTGGTACATTTGTAAACGGTACAAAAAGTGCAACGTGCTCGTCGCAGTTGTGTGTCAGTGACTGAAGCTCACCACCGGGAGACGGTCGCGCTCCAAACCTGCCGGAAAAAAACACTCGGAAAACAGTGCAAATTCAACAGTAACGCGCATTTGCTGAAAAGTACAAGAGACCTGTTTCTGGGGGGACACTTGAAAGTGAGGCGCAGGCACGGATGCGCTTATTTAGCCACTCACAATGTTAAACAGGCGGCGCTGTGAGATGGGCGAGATTTTGGGCGTTTTAGGTTTGTTGTTACACTTTGATCACATGACTCTAAACGTGCCTGATGAGATGCGGCCAATCAGCCGTCAGGCATAGTTTCAGTAATTAAAATAAATCTTTATTTTTTTAACGGTTAAGTTGGCAAACAGTCTGTGATTTGACGTCACGAGCAAATTTGAATCTATACAGAACTTTTTTTTTTTTTTAGCACAATTCGAGCCTCCGCCAGCTGTGTTTTTCAGATAAAAATAAAGTTCTTTTTTTCCCACTTCCTGTAGAAGCAGATGTTGCTTCTGCATCTACATCGACCCAGAAGCTGAAACATGACTGACGGCGTTTCATATATATCACACAGTGACAGCAAGTCATAGAGCCGCCCTTTTTAAGCGTGTGTTTGTTACCTTGAATAAGCAGCTCGCTTTAATTTGCAGTGAATTGAGCTCCCCGGGCCACCGTAGACCTTCTCCCTTCGATTGCTGTTTCTAAGAAGCGCGGAACAAAAAGCGCAAGTTAACAGCATCACAGAGCCGCTCACGTCCGCCGGCCCACAGCGCAGCGCCGGCCGCCTCCCACTCGGCTGGTGGTTTGGCTGCAGCTCAGCGGGACGCCGTGGGTGGGTTCTGTTCTGGGCTCCCCTGGTATGCTCGGCCGCAGCATCGGCGGCTGCCAGATCGGGCCGCGGATCTCAGGCGTTCTCCTCAGCCGAAGACGGCGCGACGGAGTGCCAAATAATTACGGGGAACCTCTCGGCGTGACAAATAACAATCATTCAAACATGTCAACACCTCTCTCACACACATTCAGTTGAAATTCAACATAAAACTCCTCCTGAAGGGAGAACTGATTGATTAATATGACGAGCACGCAGTGGTCATAATGTTATGGCTGATTGGCGTAAAAACAGTCCACTTAAATGAGCTGTAAACAATTGCCAACATATTTGTGGAGGTCTAAGTGGCTGCTGTTGTTACTTTGATTGTAAATTAGTCTTCCATTTGTAAAAGTGGTAGTGCAGCATCAACCGTGAGCGTTTGTGTGAAGGCAGCTGGTGCAGACAGCAAACAGGGAGGGGGGGCGGTTGACCTTTTCCAGCTCCTCCTACCGAGGCGCCATGAAACTTGCCACAAGCTCACTATTAAAAAGTTTGTAAAAGAATTTGGTAATGCAAAAAACAAAACAAAAAAAACACCCAGTTATAACGGAACAACGTCCTGTTGATGGCGGTCAAAACGGAAAGTGGGTCCCCAGTCTCACGCGTGCGGATGTTTGTGCCACTCGGCCGCGGCGGTGGGCGCCGCCGTCTGTACAGGCAAAACAAAACAAAAAAATTTCCTGTACATACGCATTAACGTGAAATTTGACCTAGTTGTTGCCACGGCTGCACTGAACCCGCATGCAAAGTATTTCGCTAACCCAGCACGATGTGGCACTCTTTTACGGAAGAGGATTAGTGACACTGACGAAAAAAAAAAATTATGAGAAAAAAGCAGAATTCTGACTTCAATCTCAGAATTCTTTTTTCCGATACCTAGGGAAAAAAAATTCCTCACATTTTTTTTTCTTCCATTTCTGAGAAAAAAAAGTCTGACTTTACTCAGAATTCTGACTTTTTTCAGAAATGGAAAAATAAATCCTGCCGAAAAATTTTTTTATGGTTCCCAACCCCTCCCCACCACCAAAAAAAATACAGGAGGAACTTTTTTTCCATTTCTGAAAAAAGTCAGAATTCTGAGATTAAAGTCAAGACTTTTTTTTCTCAGAAATGAAAAAAAAAAATTCTTCCTGAATTTTTTTTTCTGAGGTATCGGAAAAAAAGTCAGAATTCTGAGATTAAAGTCAGAATTATTTTTTTTTCTTCAGTGGCCCTAATCCTCTTCCATACTTTTTGATTGGGACTTTAGTCCATGAACGTTGATTCATCGAAACTTCAAGAGCAGGTACAGTTGTGCTTAAAGACGTCTCTCAAACCAACATGACACGTATTCACCAGCTGGTGGCGCTATTACCAAGGCGATCACATTTTGGTCCCTAATTTTTTTTGCATAATTCATCTCGGATAGAGATCCCCCGCACACATTTGTGAAGTGAATTGAAGGCTATTTTGCAGTTGTTGTTTTTTTTTTTGTTGCCACAATTGCGAAACTAACGAAACGGGCGTCTCGCGTCGTATCTCGGTACCCTCATGATGAAAGGTTATGTAGGGAATTTCCAAAATGCAAAAATTGTAAGCATTTTACAGAAAACACTTACTGGCACACAAAACAGGAAGTGGTGGATTCCCTGAAGCTGCCGGTCGCAGCAGCACGGGATTTTAAATGGTGTCTAATGCTGTAATTGATCCTGTGTGCAAAATTTGACACTAATCAGCCATGAGGTGGCACTGTTGGCTCGTTGTGTTTATATCTGAGCAGTGATCGCGGTTATTTTCGCAGGAATCGGCACCGCCGCTAGTCCACCCCGAGAAGGCGTCTGTGTTCAAAACCCAGAAGTCTGATGAAGACAATGATGGTTTTACATTTCACGAAATTTATTATTCACCATTATAAAGCAGAAGATGGTAATAAATGAGCTGTTTAGATGCGCCAACGGTGACTGAATAATTACGGTCAGCTTCACGAATGCGTCAGTTGAGTCTACTGAAATTAATTTTGTTATTGTGTAGCTTGGTCACGCTTCAGGTCCCAGTGAGGCACCGACCTGCATTCACAAAAAATTATAAATAAATAACAAAAACATCCTTTTAATAAAAACTGTGATTGCGAGGCGCACCAGCTCAGGTCAGGGAGCCCTTCTGTTTTTAGCTTAAACGCGACAGCCCGACACTGTAAAAACAATAAACTTCCTGTCTTCTAATAAAAAATGGTTGAGGTGGGTCACTGTGCAATCATTTTCCTAAACCCCTCATTTTGCACAGTGTTGATTGGAGCCATAACTTTAGCGTGGTAACGCGTGGTGGCCTCCTGACGGGTCTGGAGACGCCCTGTTTCAGGTTCCCATTGTTGATTTTGTTGTTTTCACGCAGGAGACGTCACCGTGATCGCGCCGCCGCAGCGTGTGCCAGTGTTTATTAACGGAAGCGCGTTTAGAACGGCGCTTTAGTCATCGTTTGAATCGCTTAGAATAGGGAAAACTTAGCAATACACAATCTTGGAGAGGCTAGACTGAGCTTCCATCCATGACGGGCCATGTTCTGGATTTCAGCTCCAGACAGCCTTGAACCTATGAGGCTCCCGAATGAATCATGGATGTTTATGAAGGATTAGCACTTGGAAAGCTATTAAACGTTTTCTAACTATGGCGTTTGACGGTTAAAGGGGTCGTTTGCCCAAACAGCAGATTGGCTCATGACCTGCTCACTATGGTGTGGCTGGGTTTGGGGCTGGAAGGTCCAGAGAGGCAAACCCAGCACAGTTGAAGAAAACTCCTGTGGTGCCGCCCAAAGTGTCTGTAAGCACCAACATTCAGATTTTACTCAAAACTCAAAAAAAAAAAAGATGCAACTTTCTGTTTGCTCTTGTAACCTTTTTTCCAGGACAAACGAGCGCTGCAGCTGTCCGGATCCGTGGTGGAGCACCCCTGCTGTGCCCCCGTGAAAATCGGAAAATACGTCACGAGGGTGCTGCACAGAGTCTATTTGAACAATTATACACGTTTCCAAGAAAGATGGCAAGTCTTTGCCTTTCGGTTACAAATTTTTGGTCGGCTTATTCAGAAAGTCCAGGCGTTTTTTTGTTGTTTTTTGTCCTTGAAGCTCTTTCTCTCCATCTGCAGACACAGCAGGAGGGTTCCATCACGGGTACCTCACAGTCCGATTCAATTATTGGTGCCACAATTCTTCGATTATTGTGATTTTTAATGCTTTTTTTCCCCATACACGATTGATTTTCTCTTCATCTGTTGCTACATTTGTAAACAAATAGTTGATCAATTTACTCAGTTACTCTAAAACTACACAATCCGTGTACACGTGTAGATATTTACACCCCAGTACTAATGTCTATATAACATACAGTATTATAATGCAATGTATTTCATTTTTGTGTGATAATAGAAGTAATATTACACGGAGGTAGAATCTTATTTTCAAGTAACATGACCGTCGTTTGAAATTGTAGCACCTTAGTTTGGAACTTTTCTGCAAACCCTGGACTGGATAAAGTCTCTTCATCATGGTCACCGTCCTCATCAGTCAGCTTCTTGGGAGGTTTCCCCAAACTTGATGGATCCCTGACATATGTCCTCTCAGTCAGGTGTGGAAAATCGTTCTAGAAAATGGAATCAGAGTTTAATTTCAAATAACAAACCGCTGATGATGCTCTGCTGTCCCCGCTGTCTCTGCCTCCACTCGACTTTCAGGAGTAGGGGTGTCAGCGTGTACACGGGGCTGTGAAATAGCCTGTACACGTTTTATGAATTTTGACCGCAGTTGCGCTGTACAACCAATAGAGGGCTCCGTCTCTCCATTCACAGACCTCATTCCCATGAATTCAAAGCCGTTCAAGTAGTTAACAGACGAACGTTTATTGATCGCAGCGCTAAGAGGTGCACATATCGTTCTCCTGAGTAAGTAAGTCTTGCTAGAGCTTTGACACCCTCGAGCTAACTGTCGCTCTGCAGGGAACTTCCTAGCCTGGCTCCAGATGTTTCATTAGCTTTAAAAACACGTCGTCTTCAACAGGTGACACGGGCTGCATGTCGAGGGCCCCCATTTCAGCTATTAAGTTGTTGCTAGCTTCACTCGGCGCCTTGTCGCGTTTGTTGGCTGCGTAGTTTTTTATGCTAGGCTGTGAAGCGCTAGCAGCGTTGTCAGCAGCAGTCTCTGCCTGCAGCTTGTTCGGGCGTCTCCATCGCAGGTGCTTTATCCTGCGCTGCTGAAATGAGCCAGCTTGGTCTGACAAAGTGTAAAACTGAACTGTAGCTCCATTTTTAGCAAAAAAAAAAAAAGTGCCACCCATTGCTCCGCTTCTTACTGACGTCTTCACCTCCACTGTCAAGTTAAAGTCAAGTGATACGCGATACGTTGTTTGTGCAGCGTAACGAGCCCCGTGTATCTATCACGTATGAGGATAACTGCACCCCTGAGAACATTTATTGTCAAGTTAATATCATCATCTTTAGCTTTCAGGCAGCATTTACACCCCTTAATACTTTATTGTTGGTGAGAAATGAACGAGGAGGAGAAAAGAACCACGTGTACACGGTTACTGATTTTTTCTGAATGGTTATGATTTGCAATCCGTGTACACGTGTAGATGTTGACACCCCTGTTCGGGAGACATTCCGCCTGTTACCCTTAAATTCCGGAATGTGTCATAAATCATCAAAATGCTTTCATCCTCTGCTCTCAGGTACCGTTTGAATTTTTCCGATAGCGCCAGTGGTTCAGGCGTTGCGATGAAAGGAAGCGCGTATGCAAATGAATGACACGGTCAGTAAATCTTGTCTGTGATTGGACGGCCAGAACTCGTGCCTTCTGCTACTCGCTTTTAATGCGCCGTGTATGGAGGCAAAGCCCTCATTTTCCTGTTTGCAAAATCATTTGAATTTTTGTGATCGTGAACAGTCGAGTACTGAGGAGAACACATGCAAATTCCTGTTGCAGACGACGGGTCTGGTTTTACAGGGTTATTAACATAGTGTTACTAGCCCACTGCAGGGTAACGTTAGCCCTATTTTACCTGTTTTTCGGTAAGTAGATCTCTCTTGTATGTGGCAAAACCAGAATGTGGCAGAAAGTGCCATCTGCCTATCGTCTGCCCCACTTCACTTTTGATTCCACAGTATCAAAAGTATTAGCTTGAACCGGAGGTGATGTGAATGAACCATGTCCAAAACCTCTTTCACAGACTCTGTACTAAGGTTCCTTTCCTGTCTCTTTCAGAACATCATCAAGAAGGTGAATGGTCAGAAGTTTGTCTACCGCTTTGTGTCTTACCCTGACATCCTTAAAGGAGACATTGCTACCCGCTCAGAGGGCGGGGATGTGGGCACCAGGGGCATACCTCATCTAACAAGGAGGGGAGATGGCACCCTGCAGGACTGCGAGACCTTGGAACGAAACAAGGCGGGAAGCGGCGGTCTGAGCTCCAGCACCAAGCAGTCAAACCGTAACGACTACATCCACTCCGGCCTCTACACCTCCTTTACCCTCAACTCGCTGCAAAATGGACGCCAGCTCTTCAAGTCCATCAAAATAGAGAACCCCGCGGAGAAGACGGCTGACAAGAAGGGTCCCCCGGCGCCAGTCCAGACCCAGCAGCCTCAGCCGTCGCCGTCAACGGCGTTGCCATCCGTAATCAAGTTTGGGAACACCCCTCCAAGCCATGCACCAACTCCACTTCCTCAGGTTGCCGTAGAACAAACCATCATGCCCAACCACTTGGATCCTCTACAACATCCACCCCCGATGACAGAAGACATCAGCACACATTCCACCCAGCACGTCTACGCGTTTGAGCAAATCCATCCGTCGGAGCCGCACTTCAGCCTCCCGGACCTGACCCCGGCCAGCCCGTCCCCAAGCCTCGTGCCGGACTCCTCCCAGGAGCTGGTGATCGACAGCGACATTGATTCTGGGTCCTCTCAGGCGGCAGACATTCGGGCCCTGGTGCCCACAAATGCTCAGGCACACGACAAGGCAAGTACTCACGTTGATGTTTCTCAGGGTTTTTAAGTGTTTTTTTTAATTGATTCCTTGATGTAGATACGTGACGGTGTTAAAGCAAAACCGATTGAGCCGGTCAGTGTCAAAATTGCTGCCAGTGAAACATGTGGGAATCTTCGTCTGTCTGTCCATCAGGAGGAAAGCGGCACCGGCTTGTCTGAAGACGAGATAACTATGGCGGATTCCCAAATTATTTCAACCTCGGTGAGCTGCAGCGGCACAGTCGGCACTCAAAGCTCAGGAAAGACGCGCAAGCCCCCGAAAGTCCTGCAGATCAGCCCGCCCACGCTGCTCGTCACCACCTCCGACTTCTCGCCCATGAACCTGTGCAGCCCGTCCCTGCCCACCGCCTCGCTCACGCCAGCGTTGCTGCAGGTGAGAGCGTTTTTTTTTTTGTTTTTGTTTTTTTTAACCGAATTTGGAAACAGTTCCTCGAAAATGCCAATGCAGAACTGCAAGAAACGTCCCACGATGTGAAAAGTTGGCATTTCAAAAGTCTTGGAAATGCCGTCAACTTGTTCCCAGGAAATAATGAATTGTAAATGTCCACCTCCACCAGTCACTCCAACAGATGTGACAACATACCCTCACCGTCCACTTTATTGGGCACACATGTAAAAGGTTTCGCTTTAGCCCATCTGCTCCAAGGTTGGACATGTGGGTTAAGAGATGCTCTTCTTAAGACCTCAATTATAACAAGTGGTTCATTGGTTAGCTGAACTCGGAGGGCTGCGTAGTTGGTAGAGTGGCTGTCAAATAACGAGAAGGTTACTGGTTCCATCTCTAACTCTGGCAGAGACCACGTGGAACTGCTCACCTGTAGCAAGACACCCAAGCCATGATCGCTCCAGGTGAGCAGGTTGCACGGCAGCCTCCACCATCGCCAGTGTATGATTTGTGTCTCAGACGTAAGCATCTGCAAAATGAATTGTAGAATTGTAGAACTGTCGTCGGTCAGCTGGAACCAGTCTGACCATTCCCCTCTGACCTCTGGCATCAACCAGGCATCTTCTCCCAGAGAACTGAGCATCACTGGATCTCTTTGTGGGACCATCCTCTGTAAACCCTAGAGATGGTTGTGTGTGAGAACCCCAGTAGATCAGCAGACCAACAACCATGACACCTTCAAAGACACTTAAACCACCTTTCCTCCCCATTCCGTTGTCCGGTTTGAACTTCACCAGGAAATGTTCTGTCCTTCCTCCTCAGACTCCCACTCTGCTGCTGACCCCGAGTCCTCTACTGTCCAACATCCACTTCTGGAGCACGCTGAGTCCAGTGGCACCGCTCAGCCCGGCCACGCGGCGCCAGGGAGGCCACCTCTTCCAAGTCAGTACATGAGTGCGCCGGTGTCGTTAAATGTGCTCGGACACCATTTGATCACAGCCTTAATGCGCCCCCTTTTTGCTCTTTTCCAGTTCCCGTCAGTCCTCACCCCCCAGTTCCAGATCCCTGTACACAGCATGGATGGGACCAACACACCCGGCCCAATTTCCCCAGACCCTCAAAAGACATAGGATCAACCCCTTCACCCAGACGGACAGATCCCAACCCCACCCCCCCGCCTCCCTGCTCTATGTCCTGCTCCCAAAATCCCAAGACCACGATGTGGGAGCTTGTTCATCAGTCTGGTGCTTTAAATTCCACTGATACCAGAAGTCGCACTACACTCAACGATGTTAATAAATCTGGAGATGTGTTTGCAGTTTGATGGAGGACGCTGGCCTGTACTCACTGCGGCCATACGTCATTGCATACTCCACGTGGATTCACCATGTCTTGGCTTTTTGGGATCCTTCCCCATGACAAAAGAGGGATGAATTGCCATGGCGACTGGTGCTTGTGGTTTGGACTGACAGCTGCTGCAAACTTTCCCCTGTTTGGTCGCAAGGCCAGTGGGATTGTAGACATCTCAACTTTCTTTTACATCACTTCCCTCTTGATCTTGTGCAACAGTGTTATTGCCCCCCTCAAAAAAAAGAAAAAAAAAAGGTCTCCCCTTTGCCGATGGTGACGTTTTGTGCTGTGTCCTTAACTTTTACTCTTGTCGAGGAGTGGAGTTGCATGTTTACCAGCGAGTCTTTACCTTACACCCAGTGTTCAGCCTCTCCTCGCCCAAGCAGCGACAAGCTGGCCAACTTATCCAAAAGGACTCTCTCACCTCAATTGTCTTATCATGACTCCTGGCCAAGAGACGAGCCGACCTCGTCGTTGGTCTAATGTGAATACAGTCGGGAAAAAAAGCCCTGACGGCCGCTGTGCTGTCAGTCCGCCTGCGGCCGTCAGCTTTCAGGTGTGGACGAAGTAAAGCCATAAACCCGCGTCTGTACGTTGACCTCGCGAGCAGCACCCACGCAGAATGTCCCGCCGCTTTCAGGACGCCTCTTAGGTCGAAGGCAGCCAGTCACCGTGTTTTGTGCCGTGACGTTTCTTCGAGAAATCTTCAAGGGCTCTGAAGGGGAACAGACCGACATTTGGTGGCGTGCGCTTGCTCGCCGCGCCCTCAGCTCGGATTAAGACATCGACAACCGTTTGCATACAAATTCGAAAAAAAAGCAGCTGTTTCCAGCTGCCGATTAGTTTAGTGCTCGAGGACCAGAGGCCCCGAGAGCAGGCCTGGAGACTGCTAAAGCTCACTAATGAACATTCGACATGCTATTTTTATTTGTTTCTTTAAAAAAAAGTATGTGCAATCAACACATGGTTCTACGGGTAGTTTAGATTATTTCTTGGCTGGGAGCTCCCAGAATCTCCAAATTAGAACCAGGACCGGCAGAAGCACCAGAATTTGTCCTTAGTGAGCTTTAGATCTGGATTTTTGCCTCCTGGTTTGTGGTTTTCCGTGTTCCCACGTGGCTCGGCGACAAAGTGTAACTCACGACTGCAGCCAGACAGAGTTGACCTTTCCGCTATAGAACAGCCGCTGTCCAGTCCTACGTCAGCAGCGAGGCGTGGGAGGCCCGCCGAGCCTCCGAGCCTCAAGGAACCGCGGGGCCTCCGTGTCTGACAGCAGATATCGGAACTCTTTATTTTATTTTTTTTTGCATGACGGTCAGTGGACACACCCCTAATGTGCAGGAATTGCTAAAGTAGTGCCTTTTTAACGAGATCGAACCCATCATGTGGCAGCAATATCCTGGCGGAGAAATAAGAAATCAGGAGAGTCAATGTTTACTAGTGATGTGTTTACTCGCGATTGGCAGTTTAAAGTAAAACAACACGGCACAGGCGCCCCCCCCCCTCCACCCCCGGCCCGGGCATTCATCGTGTTACCAGCTCCTCCACGTCAAAGTGTCCTTGAGCCAAACGCTTGAACCCTCAGTCGCTCCTGATTGGTGCAGGTTGGCGTCCGTCGTGGCAGCCCCCCTCCCCCCCACCGTCTGAATGTGTCTCCGAATGTCAGCGACCGGGGGAAATGAGGCGCCGGCGAAACGTATGTCTGAGTGCCGCTCGCGCCGGCCTGAGGAGGCCTGAGGAGGCCCGAGGAGGCCTGAGGAGGCCTGTACCCGTGTCGTCAAGGCACCTCACGTCTGCGCGCGACGCCGTGAGCTTTCGTTCGCGTTTCTCTTCATCCGCCGACTCCATCGTCGACTGCTCGCTTTTATGCCCCTTCTCTCGCCGCTATTTTTTTCTGGGGGCGGGACTTAGCGAGGGGTCGGCTGGTCCCGGGTCGCTTCTCGCTCCTCTTGTCGCTTTGCAGCTTCTGGTTGCGGCTCCGCTCACTCGGCCCCGCCAAATCCAACCTTAGCCCGAGCCTATGCCATCAACCTTTAATCCCGAGGAGCATTTAATAAGCACTTTCCTCGCCCTAAAACCTCAATTAGATGACCAGAAAGGATTATACCTGCTTGTAAGCCATAAAAGTCTGAGACACGGGCTCCAGTTGTACATCCCATCCCAATGTTTTCCAAAACTGTACATGCGCACTTGTTTACACGACACTCGGGACAGAAACCCGGCTGCGTTTCTGCATCCAAGCGTCGACCACTAACCCAGGGATGGACAACCAGCGAGTCTTGTGGAGGGGAACGGGTTTTTTTTTTTTTTTTTGAGTCCACCACCAGACACTTGCCCCCCTCCCCCGAGCCTGCGGTCTTGTCACGTTGCTCTACGGTGCCTTAACCACAGCCAAGCGTCGGGTTTGTGAGGTGACGAATCAGATTCGGCTGTATACCCAACAGCGTACCGTTGACCAAAACCAGGGCCCCCCCACCCCCGAATCCCCGCCGGACCCAGCGCGATCAATATGCTGCAGTTGTCTTGACGGAGCACATCGACTGTACATAGACGCCCGCCAGCGTGCAGATCCACGTTTCACGGTTCGCATCCACGTCTCTCAACCCAAACCTCCCCGTGTTTGCGATCCACCAGCTCAAAAGTCTAAAAATATATATATATAAATGTAAATCTTAGCAAATCTCTGCGTGTAATCTGCTTTATTTCCCTGTAACACCAATAGAATACTAAGAGTAACCTCTATTTTTGTAACAGTCGGATAACTCCGCCACCGTTTGAGTTGTCCGATGTTTTTTTTTCTGTGCATGTGATTGTTTCCTCGTGTGTATTTGGGAGGCGGCTGATGGAATTTGGCTTTTTTTTCCAAGGAAAAACAAAGTCTAATGGGAAGATATCTGTTTTTTTATGTAAAGTGTTTTGATATAGTGTTTGTATTGTAAATGCAGATGTCATCATGGAACATTTGCACTTTCTGGGGTTCCTGTAGTATTGGATTCTGCTGCTTTTCTATGACTTATATTTTCCTTTCTAATGACATGTTGTTGACGTGTGCTTATCGAGAAAAATGTATATTTTCCCAAAAGGGAGGATGGAATTATGCACTTAGCATTTTATACAGCAAAAAGCAAAACAAACAACGACAAAAAAAAGTTTTACAGGTGATTTACAACGATTTGTAACGTGGCACTTAACCACAAAATATTTATGTTCATTTGAAACGACAGTGAGTTCAATCAAAAATTCGTAGCCTTCTGTGCATTATTTTGCATAAACCGATGGGGGGGGAAAAATAAAAAAAACTATAAACACCTCGGTAGAAGCTTGCGTAAAAGTCCCCGGCGGTTTGTTTTTATACTTCTTACATTCGTACCCCGCGATGACGCCCCCTCCTCCAAATGTATAAATCGGGCTGTAAAAGAAAAGGCCTCCCGTTTCCGGCTCGGCTGTTTGCGGTTCTCCGTGTGTTT
>CAAKHG010045222.1:0-17817 GCA_901007715.1 Dactylopterus volitans
GCCGACGGCAGCCATCGGCGCGTTGCGTTCAGGGACGTGCGGCCTTGGTTGATGATGTCACGATCAACATGAGCCTTTCAGCGTCGGCCACCCGACAGGTTGGAGCAAAAACTTGCACATGTCCGCTTTACGTGTTGCAGCCGGGCCCGAGCCGACTGTTTGGCTTCGGCGTTGAGGCGCTGCCGTCCTGGCGGGGACGTGGCGTTTGCTCTCCACTGATGACCAGAGGAGCACGCCGAGCCTTCGCTCTCACTGCAAGCGGCTCATGGTAACCACGCCAACCATGTCTCTGAGGCAAAAATGACCGCCGCCGCGCCTCCACTGGCGAGCTCCTTCCACGTCCTGATGGTTTCCAGCGTCCCTGCGGCGTGTCCCTGGCCCGCCTTCGCTTCCTGTTCCTCCGGCGGCAGAGTTCACGGGAGGGTTGGGTCACCTGCTGGGCCATTAATATTTGTCAAATTGTCCTAATTGTGGTGTTTGTGCAGCCTATATGATAATTCTGCTCCCCAGAACAATATGGCTAATAACGGGCGTAGCGAGGTCATGGGAACGGCGCGGTCTCCGCCGATTCACGCGTTCGCGGCGCTTAACCCCCGGCTCTCCGGGGCCTATAGAGGACGGCGCACGTTGGCGAAGAAGGCCATACATTAGCCGGCATTGTGGGGACGCGGCGACAATGACGGCGCATGAAAGGCGAGGGCGTTTTGGGAGCAGTAAACTTGTAAACCCTCGTTTGTCAGCGTCCCATAAGAGAGATAGATTATCTATTCACTGCGCTCTTTATGGCTCGCTTTCAAGTCCTGTTTGCCCACATTAAAGCTCAGCAATCAGCACCATGTGACGCTTCATTATGCTTTCAGGACACTTAAGAGCTTGTTGTTCTCTTTCCAGACCATTGCTTCCTGGATCCATGTGAACTTGTGTCACTGCGGCGTGTTCTTGTAAAAACCACCACAAATAAGCGGTTCCGTGCACGCCATTCCGGGGCCCACATCTGCTCGCATAAACAGGACGTGTTTGCACATCACACAGGGAGGACACAGGGATTTTTGCCCGCTGATGTGCTGCGTTAAGAGCAAAGGCTGGCCGTTGCTGTGTGTGTGTGTGTGTGTGTGTGCGTGTGTGTGAGAGAGAGAGAGAGAGACGCTCCTGACAAACACCTGAGGACGCCGGTGACCTCGCTGGCGTCTCCGTCTGGTCTTCTGCTCTAACTGACATTCAGCCGCTGCTGTGTTGATGTGAAAGGTCGCCGTCCTTGAGGCCGATAACGGCGTCGTATCTGTGACGCCCCGCCCTCCCTGCGCCGCTGGATTCCCGTGCCGCGAATGTTGTGACTCGCTGCGCTCGACCACAAGTCAGTTTCTCACAGCCTGGCCGCAACCCTGCAAAACAGCCCTGAGAAGCAGAGCGGCGGCGGCTGCGAGCGGTCTTGACTGGCCTTGACTGGCCGCCCCTCCTGATGGTTCACCAGGAGACGTCCTTCTGCTCAGTTCAGCGCCTCCACCGTCCTCTCTGTTCCTTCCTGTCAGGCCAGCGTTGTCGTCATCTCGCTCTTTGAATCATAAATGCTGAGGAACATGAGGCCACCAACTGTCCTGATGTTGAGTAAATCCCCTCCATCTTGGCTTAATCGCTGCAGCTGTGTGACCAGCACTTGTGGTTTGGCTGCGCCGTCATGTGGCTGAGTCTTTCATGGCGACCGTATTGGTCAAGACGACAGCCTGGGAAACCGCCGCTGACATATAAAGACTCGAGTCTGTGCCGAACTCTCTGACCTGGGCCGCCGCCGCGGCGTGGTCAAGCGCCGCCGCCGCGGCTAATTCAAGGTCAAACAAATGCGACCCGCTGATCCTTCACCTTGGCGAAGCCCCTCGCAGGCTTTTACTGTCTGTGACCTCGGAGGGTTTATTTGCTGGCGGCGGACTCGCACAGCCGCTCGGGACAGTGCTTCTCTTCTTTTTGACTGACAGCGGGCTGGACTTTGCAAAGAAATAAAGGTGTGCTGGGTTGTGTCGACTGGCGTCCTCCTCCGGGTTCGGGTCAGGCGAGGCCACTTTGTCTGCATTCAGCCGGCCGATAAAGGCCGACGTGTAAAAGGAGAAAGGCTATCAGATAGTGGAGGCCAGCCACCGTGGACGCCGTGAAAGGCTCCGTCTCTGCGCTCTCGGCCTCAGCGTGAGAGAAACCCCGCCGGCCTGACGGGCGGAGATGGCTTTTAAAAAGACGCCAGATTACAGCCTCATATAGCCGACAGTCGTGCCTTCTTTTCTTCCCCGTTTGTCTCACTTTCAGCGGCTAACAAGCGCTCCGGCGAGCCGTGCTGGGCGCCTCCATGAGCCAGCTTGTCAGCCCTTCAATAGCTTTTGTCTACGTGGGGACTCAAACACGATAGGCCGCCTTTCACCGCTCCGCCGTCTCTCCCCGGATGAATATTTCACCTGTCACAAAGCCGCACATGCTGAGCTCGCCGCCTGTATGAGAGCGCGGCTGAAAACATGGCGCCCGGGACGGAGGGAAGACAGGTTCATTCAGGTTCAGATGTCCCGATGCTTCTCTTTCATGGGGACACGCCGCAGTCGCCTTTCACTCGCCGCTGCAGCCCCAAATCTCGCCGCGCTCCCGCTAATCTATTGTAAAGCCAACTTGAAACGCCTCGGCGCACAAAGCTGCCTTTAGTCCCCTAATGAGTGGAGGCATAAAAGAGCAGAGCATCACTTTATTTTTGGATCAAACCTTTTGATGCTTCAAAGAGCGCACATCAATAATCTCAGCCGCAACAGGAGGAAGTGAAGCGCTCCGCATTCTTGTCCCAGGATGAAAACCGCGGTTTGATCTGCAGCTCCGCCCTCTCACATCTCCCAGGTGAGCAAAGAAACAGGTGATGTTTGCCTGGAAGCGGCGGAGGAGCCCGCAGCCGCGGCCGCCAGGCCGCGCCACACACTTCACGGCGGCAGGATGCTCGGCGCCGCCGCGGTTCCGTCCCAATAAACACTCCCACCTGTTCGCCCAGGCCACTTTCCTCCCTCCAGAACTCCTACGAAGATCCTCAGCTTGTCTGTGGGACCTTTTCAAAGCTGCGGCGCATTACAGTGAGTGACACAAGCAAAACTACAAAACCACCTGGATCACAACTGCTGCCAGCGCGCGGCGCCGTGGCTCCTCCCGTCCTCCCGTGGCGTTGGCGGCTCCGTACCAGGAGCTGGGCTCTGAAGGAAGAGGTTCAACGCCGCCGTCGCTCAGATCAGATCATCCCGGATGTTTGTAGCAGAACCCCGCGGGAGTGTTTAAGTGGCCGCGGTTGCAGAGTTCTCAGCCCTCGAAACGTGCGGCTGTGATCTTTGGTAAGCGGCGTTTCCTCCGGCGGTGGCGGCGGCATCACGCTGCAAACTCTGGGGCCCATCAAGGTCAGAGAATCAGAACCAGACATTGTTTGCTTCACACACCAGGAGGTTGTTGTTCTCAGCAGCTGGAGAATCTAAAAATACTCGGACACGTCACTTCTTCTTCACTCCTGTTATTTTCGTAGCGTTTGACGTTTCCCAGCGCCGCCGCGCCGGTCCGGGAGCGGCCGTCCAGCTGCGGGCCGGGACCCCAAGGAGCCCCGCTTTCCGATTTCATGTACATGTTGTGTGCGTGTTGTGACTCTGAGCCGGCGTTCCCGCAGCAGCAGAGCGCCGCCGGCGTTCCCAGATCGCAGCCGTTAACAGCGGCGGCTGCGCCGGGTGCAGAGGTCGCGCTCGCGGCAGCCTGACAATAGATTGCGACTATGATGGATGAGTACTGTATGTGCAGCGCCGCCATTCCCAAGCTGGACGTGCTCGGATTCATTTAGCCCATTGTCTCCCGCCGGAGCCCCGGCCTGTGAGAACGGGGGGCTGATTAATAATGTTTGTGAAGGACGCCCCCCCGCCGGCTCACAGGAACATTTAACAGCTTGAATTATACATCAATTATGTCCACCCACCGGCCCGAGCTCTGCTTCCCCGGACCAGACAGTCCCGCTCTTTTAGCCGCGCGCACACACACACACACACACACACGTACGCGCACGCACGCACGCAAACGCACACACACACACACACACATGCTTCAAGCACAAGCCACAACTCACCAGACACACATGAGGCCCTTTGGTTTGTGCTTCACTCTGATGGCTTCTTACCAGCGAGCGGCGGCGCTGCCGGGCAGATGCCCCGCCCCCTCGCAGCCGCGCTTCCGCAGTGTTCCACACTCATGCTTCACACTCCTCAACATTTCACAGCAATCTACGGTGATGACATTTGACAGTTAGTCAAATTTTACGGTATTTTACAGCCATTTCTTTTACCTTTACCACATTAGCGTCATTTTATTTTTTTCACCTTTACATGTGCACCATTTTAAAACATTTACGTTCCCACATTTTACATTTTATAACTTTTGAAAAGATTTACAACTTATGTTTTACGTGAAAAATCAACAACATTTGATAATTTGAAGTTATTAACATGTGGAACAGTTAATGTTTTGCAACATTTTCAGACGTTTTCTCACCAGGGTGACAGGAAGCATCATTTGGACGGTGTTGCATTTTCTTTGGGACATTTTTCAGAGACAGTCAGTCAAGTGAAGCCTGTCTTCAAAAATGCGATGCTGCTGTTTGGTATCATGGAGACTTGACATGAACCGCCCTGCAGGTCAAGGACTGGACCCCTTGACCTTTGACCCACCTGTCAGCGAGGACAAGAAAAAGGTTTTCTCAGCAAGGCCAATGAGGAGGCGGCGCTGGTGTCCGAGGCTTCAAGCTTGCAGCGTCTGAGCTTGTCTGGCTGGTCGCCGCCGCTCTCCGAGAGTCCCGATGCATTCACTCGTTTAGATGGTTGGAAAAATGAGACTTCATGAAGACTCCTGTGAAGCATCTGTGTTTGATTGAGTGGTGTGATGAGTGTTACACACATCTGGAGCTTCAGTTTGGTCACATTTAAGCGGCCCGTTGTGGGATCTGCCATCGCTGCTGCAGGCGGTGAACAAACAGCCGCCAGCTCCGCCTCAGATGGAACCTTAGCCCGCAGAAACCATCAGCGGCGTCCAGAGCCCGAGACCTTAAGCCGAGGATTAGCTATCTGACTTCATCAGCACCCAGCGTTGCTTTGGAAAAGGCTTTTGTTTCACACTCTTGTTTTCTCTGCAGCGTCATTCATACCTGGGAGCCTCCTTCTCGCCGAGACCACCACAACGAACCTCAACAGAGCATTCGTCACGCAGAGTCGCCTTTCATAGCAGCGCTCATACCAGTATCACGGTATCTGGGGAAAAACAAGCCTGGAGAAGAGGCCTTAGATCTGGATCCATGACAGTGGCTGAGCAAGCATGTTGGATGGTTCCTCGGGTGTTACCGGAACCATCAAAGACCATAAGGCCCCAGCGCGGAGAGGACAAAGAGTGAAGCTGGGGGCCCCTGCTGTGTGCGGGACGCTGCCGGCTTGTTTGAGAGACGATGAAACCATTTAGACCGGCGGGTTTCAAAAATGTCGGGATATTGTTGTGAATGATAGAAGCTCTTGATCTCGGGGTGGGACTGCGAGGAGCTTCAGGTCAGCGCCGGCCGGGGTGAGCGTGGGGCCTTATCGCCGCACTCCCCCACTTAGAGGGAGATTAAGCCGCCAGCCCTGATGCTCAGGATGAAAGAGGCTCATTCAGGCCTGTTTGTACTTTGTCATGTACCAGATCAATGGCGGAGGATCAAACGCTGCGGCGAGCGCTCCTTTAACTCACCTGTAAGCCAAACAACAGGGCCCACAGTAGCGCCGCGGCGGCGGGGCGGCGGCGGGGCGGCGGCACAACACAGGAGCCCAGACACGCTTGTGAGCGGCTGCGATCATGATGCTGCTGTCAACACCCACCGCAGGGCTTAGAAATGGGAACTGGACCAGAAAGGCAAAAACACAGCGAGGGAGGGCTGGGGGGTCGGGAGGTGCAGTGGGGGCGGAGGGGTGTGGGGTTTAGAGGGTGCGGGGTGGGCCGGGGTGGGGCGGCGGAGGGGATGAGCCACCCAGGAATCATGGGAGGGTTAGAAGGACTGTTCCAAATGGGTCACGACGGGGAGCGCTGATGTTTGACAGGTGGGCGACGGCGAGGGGGGCGCCCCCTCACCTCCAGCAGGGACGCGGCGACTAACAAGTCCTGGAACAGGAACAGCGCTCGTCAAGACCTCAAGAGCGAGAGGACCGCCGTTCATCTCCATGGCAACGCACTGGAAAAACCTTTCAGAGCTGTTAAATTTGTCAAATAAAACCTCAATGACCAATAAAAGTCCACCCACCGCGGCACCTGATGGCCTCCTGCCCGCCTCTTGGCGGCTGAGTCTGATGTGGATTGACTTGACGCAGCCGGAGCCCGTGGCGAGCGGCGGCGGCCCGCCAGCCCCCGGGTCGCTCCATCAATCAGGGGGCAGAGCGGGGGACAAGCGCCACGCTGCGCTGAGGAGAAAGATCCCCCTGGGGCGCCGTCACCCCCCCGTGGCTGCCCCTCACCCTCCGCTCCCTGTGCTCCCCCACCCTCGTCCTCCACCCGCCGCCACCCATCCCCCGACCTCCAAACGCTAGTCAGAGAGGAGACAAGTTCATCATCAGCGTTTGAAGTTCGCAGCTACAGCCAATCAAAGAGCGGCAGAAACGGCGAAGTGGGACTGACCGGGGGACGAGGGCGGGCGCCCGTCACTGCTTCAACTTCCTGAGTATCCAGGAAGCAGTTTCATAATCCTCCTGGGAGGAGACTTGCCAAGCATCATGGGTACTGATGAGTGCCACAGCTTCACAGCCGCCACACTGGATCAGCCCCGTCGAATGACATCACCCCCACAAAGGTGACGTGGGAAAATGCCCTGGAACCCCGGTTCAACAGCGCTTCTGACCTCATGGAACGTTCTCCTAGAACCTGGGTTTCACATGAACTCGATCGGGTCTGCGCCACCCTGGACAGAGAGCTGCTTGGCTGCAGGTTGGTTCAGCACTTCTTCAGGCCGCGTGCGTCCACCAGCGCCACTTTCTCCTTCGGAAAACGTTTTCCCCTCGTTGGCCTTCATAGCTCAATTGACTCGTTACATCTGCCCTCAGTCAAGAGGCCGCGGAGCGGTGAGGACGGGGGCGGAGCCTGCCGTTAGTGGCACTTCATTCATCTGGGCTTGAGGCCTGCTTTTGTGTGGATGGCAGGTGCTTCTAATCCCGCTGTCAGAATAGAGCCGGACAAGATGTTTGGACAAGCCCAGGCTCAGAAGAGCCCACTTCACGTGAAGCACAGCCCACCTCCCACTACCTCCCCCCCCCCCCACCTCGACGCCTCGGCACACAGGCATGGACCCGCCCCCGCTGCACACATGTGATATGATCCATACCACACGGCCAGTCACGGCTGATTATCCCCTGAAAGAGAGACAATGGCTCCACGCCGCCGCCGCGCTTCCACTCCACGCATGAACTTCAGCTGTCTCCAAACAGTTTGTCAGTTCTGCTCCTTCCACCGCCGCCGCCACCACCCCCATCATCATCATCCTCAGTGCGTCTCCTGCTTGCATCACTAAGGGAGTCTAAGCTCCGCCCCCTTGTTCAAGGATCAGGATCAAACCAGGTTGATCACAACAAGATGAAGTTTCATTTGCTTCTCAGGACAAACTCCTGCAAAACTGACAGGCAGCCTGACATGTAGCTCCATGCTAATCTGCTTTAGCATGCTAACATCTCCAAAGCCATTTTCCTTCAATGGGAGTCAAAATTGAATCTACACTGCAAGAATCAGCATGGTAGGTGACTTACTCCAAAGGTCGAAGCGGACGCGCCCAACACCCTCCACAGCTGCGCTAATGTGCGCCATCTTTTAGCAAGAAGCTATAAGATGAAGTTAACTTCTGTGCTCAAAGACTCGACTATGATAGAAATCCATGAACACGCTGTGTTGATGGATGTGTCGGCGCCGACGTCAGCGTTAGCCTCGGTGTTAGCATGGCCTCGGCATTGGCATTACCATTGACGAGGTATTGGTGTTTGTATTGGCAGTGGCATCGTCCTTGGCGTTGGCCTTAGCATCGGCGTTAGCTTTGGCCTTAGCATCGGCGTTAGCTTTGGCCTTAGCTTTGGCCTTAGCACTGAGCTCAAAGTAACCCGCAATTGGTTTCGTTGGGGAGCTACATTTCGTTTGAGTTCACTCATCGTTACGGCAGAACGCACTGCTGTGGCGCCATTGCAGCACTTCCTGCTCACGCTGTCTGCAGTGTGGAATCATGGGTATCGATCGATCGATGAAAAGGGTCAGACTTGGAGATCAGCGTGGTTAAGAGTTCGACACTTCCATCCTGAAGTGGGTGGAGTCGTTGGCCGGTCATGAGTCATCAGGGACGAACGTACGATCACTGGTAGCTTCCAGGAGCTTCTTCCTCTCATCAGCATGAAGGACACGTGCCGCCGGCGTCTGAGGCCGAGATCTTCCCCTCGCGTTCACATTTGCTGATTGAACATAATCTTCCCGAAACAACACAGCCATTGGTTTTGGCCTCGGGGGGTCAAGAGGCGACCTTTAAACCGCTTTTGTCTGAAGGTTGAACATCATGTCTCTTCCTGCTGCTGAAGGTCAGCGGGAGATGCAGTGATGGCTGCTGAACATCCTTGGGAAGTTTCTGCTCGGCGTTAACCTGGTTTCTGGCGCGTAGCTGCTCTATTTTTGGGGGGAGAAGCGGCCGCTGCTTTATTTTGGATTCCTGGTGGCCCGGTTGCTCAGCCCGAGGTCCTCAATAACCCAATTTGAGTTGACTTTGCCCGTTGAGGGAGCGCCGCGGCCCGGGGCTACGTGCTGTGATAATTCAAGTCATACAATGAAGTCAAACACAACGCCATCGACACACTGTCACGCACACACACGCACGCACACACGCACGCACACACACACACACACACCATTTCAGCCTTTCAAAGGCTCAGCTGGATCGATGGAGGAGACGAGGATCTTTTCATTCTTCATCATGTGCAGAAAGAAAGATTTAAAAATGCAGACCTGATGTTCACAGACCAAACCTGCTTCTGAAGGTCGATGGTGGACAGACGTGAATGTTGGCTGCTTCCTGATTGGCTGCTGGCGGAAAACAATCAAAATCTGGCACCTACATTACCCACGATGCAACTAGATCACCACTCTCGTCGCCGCCGACGTAGCTGGGGCTGTCCCAGATGGACAGCGGCCACCGGCGGGCTCGGTGACATCGTCAGCGCCCCCTGGAGTCAGCGCCTGGAAATGCATCTCTCGCTTCGGTGTTCCCGCTTTTCCTCAGTAAAACAAACAACGTGGAAGCTCAGCCACCAAGAAACTGAGCGACGGCAGCGTGACGTCACGCAGCTTCCAGCAAACAGGGCGAGCCACATCTGCAGACCGGAATGCCGTCAGATGCCCGGAGGAAACGGCCTGATGGTCGAAAACGCAAGACGCTGAAAATGGCGTGCGCGGGGTCACACGCAGCAGTGATGACATCATCAACGTGCGGCGGTATGGATCAGCTGACAGAGTGGCCACGTGCTTGCGACGCGTCGTCCTCTCACGGTGGAGCTTCTCACCACTTCGACAAGGAGCGAGCGGTGAGTTCCTCGTCCGACCGCCGCCGTCCTCCATCAGTAACCACTGATTTCCATGCATGTCCCAGTCAGTGATTCATATCTTGATTAATGGCTGTGTGTGTGTGTGGTGTGGGGTGTGTGCGTGTGCGTGGTGTGTGTGCGCGCGCGCGCTGGGAACGCAGCGCTGTCTGGAGGCGCTGCGGCGTGCTCGCTGGCGGCGGAGCGCCATTGTCTGAGCTGGCACGGCGGCCGGCTCCCCGCGGGCGGCGCCCTGAAAGCCTCTCTGTTCCAGGCTCATTGTTGGAGAAATTGTCCCCTGAAAAAAATTAGCATAGAAGAATCCAAAATGCATAATGTTCTGCAAATGACAGCTGCTTAGCTGAAACAAAGGAAGCAAAATGGCTTTTGGTTGCGCTGCACTTGTTATGCTAATGACCCCGCCCCTCCCTCCCCCGCCGCCCCCCGCCTGCCTTCGCGGGCAGCGCCATACAAATCATGGATTCTGCTTCGTTTTGCATTGTTGCCCCTCACTTTGTTTACAGGAAGCTGCGAGCGACGCTCCTCCAGCAGCTTCACAGGTCCGCCGGCCTTCCCAACGTGAACCTGGTTGGTTCCTCTGTGAGGCCCCGCCCCCTCGCGCCCGGCCGTCATGTCTGCTGCTGTGTGTCAAAGTAAACTTGACTTCCTGAGAAAGAAGCTCAGCCTCTCGCCGGAGCGCCGCTGCTGCTTAGTATGCTAATGTATTCGCTCTGCTAATTCACTGCTGGCCTGAGAGACAAAAAAAAGCGCGCGCTGAAAAGGATCGGGTTTCATCGGCGCCGAGCCAGGCCGGGCCGGGCCAGGCCAGGCTGGGCCGAGCCGGGCTGGGCCGAGCCGGGCCGGGCGCCCGG
This sequence comes from Dactylopterus volitans, assembly GCA_901007715.1. NCBI lineage: Eukaryota > Metazoa > Chordata > Actinopteri > Syngnathiformes > Dactylopteridae > Dactylopterus > Dactylopterus volitans. Next base: position 10,466 of record CAAKHG010045222.1, read on the forward strand.
GCCGGGCCGGGCCGAGCAGCTAATGACTGGCAGGTTCATCAGGCACGGGTGGAGCACAGCAGCGGAGCGCCGCTCCGTCACAGCAACAAACCGGACCAGTCAGCTGATTCCTCCATGAGGCAGCATGTCGGATCGAGCCGCCGATCAACCAATCAGCTTGAGCCGCTGGAAGCACGAATCACAAGAGTGTTAATGAGGCCCGTCTGTGGCAAGCGTGGGGTCACGCCCCCTGAGTAAGCCCCGCCCCCGGCGGCCGGATGGTCGACCTTTCTCGTGACGCCACAAACGCGACGGTGACGCCGCCCACGACCTGATAAACACGGCGCAGCTCTTCATTTCTATTCGTCCACGTTTTCAGATCGTCCTTGTTCTGGTGAAGGTGGAGCTTCTGGGCGTCAGCCAACACACATGGATGTCAGCTGTAACCTGATAGGTTGGCGGAGGGGCACGGCGGCCATGCGGCATGGCGGGCGGCACGGCGTGCGGCACGGCGGCCATGCGGCATGGCGGGCGGCACGGCGTGCGGCACGGCGGCCATGCGGCATGGCGGGCCTTCCACTTCATCCTTTGTCTGATTTCTGTCCAGAAGAAATAAGAAATAAATAATCCCAAGAGATTCGATGCAACGTTTGCGTGCCTTTCCGAATCCAGAAATAGTGGGCGGGGCTAACATGCGTTGAGCATCTCCTCGCCTTGATTGGTGCACAGGTGGTGGAGCACATGGGCGGAGCCACCGATGACCGAGCAGTCACATGAGCGGGAGCGGAGGCGCGTCCACCTTGAACTTCCCGTCTGAGGACACGCTGCTGCAAACATGGCCGCCGCGGCTGCTGCCACGTTCACAGTGCGTCTTTATGCTGTCCGGGCTCGTTGCTCGGCGCTGAAAGAGGCGGCCGCGCTCGCCTCTCGCTCTGTGGAAATTAAGCTGCCGTTGCACGCCCATCGGTCCTTTGTCCGGCGGGCGGGGAGCCGGCCGCTTGGTATTCCCGGCACAGAGCGCCTCTCAGCTCTGGCAGCGGGAACCCGGCCCACTGCCACTCCGATTCTCCCCCTCGCCATTCCAACTCAATCTGCGCCACGTCCTCGCCGCCCCTCCTCCCTGGAAACCTGCCTCCTGCCCATCGCCCCGGGAGGGCAGCTTGTTCCAGTTACTCTGAGAGCATCTCGCAAGATAACGCCGCCGCCGCCGCATGGGAGCGCCTTGCAGCTGGAGGTGTCTCACCTGTCTTCTCATGAATCGCTGCCTTTCACACCAGCGGCGCAGCTGCTTCGCATCACGGCTTTCAGGCCCGATTCGAGGGCTGTGGGGGCGTGGCCTGCTGCCGGAGCGTGATTGGAAGAGCCGCCGCTGACGCTGATTTGTTTGCCGACATGACAAAAGTGTCTGCGCTTGACTTCCAGAAATGTCCCAGCCTGCTTTCCGTCGCCCACTTCTGGGGGTCACTACTGCCTAATGAATCTAAGACTCTTAGTTTGAAAGGTCACAGCAGCTTCCCCTCGCTCGGTCAGAGGGGATCAACATCTTCTTCATATCAGACGGGAACATCGTCCTGCTGGGCAGACGGAATGAAGACATTTATGACGCCGCCCAGACGTGATAGCCCCGCCCTGCCAGTCACGTCGACCGCGAGCTGCCGGCAGCGGGTCTGCACACGCCGGCGAGCGCGACCGCGTGGAACAACAGTGGCAGGAAGGCAGTCGCTCCCCTGATGGCTGGAGGTAATGTGAGAGCTGCACGTGGCCGTGAGGGTCACGACCCCGGCGATGAGCCCGGCGATGACCCCGGTGACCTCGAGTTATCCACCTTTAATATCAGCTTTGTCTGATCCACCCGGACATTCATTCCCCCACTTTTAGCAAACCTGGTTTTGGCTTGTGGACTCTTTGGCTTGTGCTCGGCTGCAGGCGTCTGCCAGTGGAGGTGGAGCTCGCCGCCACGCCGCCACGCCGCCATGCCGCCATGCCGCCACGCCGCCACCTCAAACACTGACCTCAACCAGAACCGGATCATTTATTATCTAGATAAAGATCACATTTTAATCAGGTGTAAATGCGTCTTTGTGAGCGCAGCCTAACACATCTGCACCAGTGTGGGTCATAAACGCACAGAGGTTAAAGGTCAGCAGAGCAGGAAAGGACTATAAATAAATACGAGAGAGTTGCTGAAGGCTGCCGGCGAGTGGAGCTTTGCAGCCTGACAGGACGCGCGCTGGGCGGCGGCGGCGGCGGCGGCGGCGCACACGTGATCATGAAACCGACATGCATGTGAGCGTGTGCTGAATCATGTTGGCAATTAACTCCGCCTCCTTCATTCACTGCGCTCGGCCCGACAGCCTGTGAGTGATGGACAGCGCCTGAGGCGGAGACACTGCTGCTCTGTTCAGGCCCCACGGGGGGCCGCTGGGGGGCCGCCGGGGGGCCGCCGGGGCCCCCGCAACAAATCTCCCGATTGTATTCGCCAGCGCTCGCCAGAAACACATGATCCTTATCAGGCTGCTGTAAAGTAAATACACCCCGAACATGTATTACCATAAATTACTCGCCATGATGATGATTGCTGCTAAACGCTGGATCCATCAAAATGCTGGCTCTGTGTGTGTGTGCGTGTGTGTGTGTGTGCGTGCGTGCGTGCGTGTGTGTGTGTGTGCGCCCGTGTGTGTGTGTGTGTGTGGAGGGTCCTTGCCAGTGTTTGTTCAAGTTGCCTTGCATGACATGTCGGGGTCTGGTGAGATTAGAATGAACACAAGCTGCGCGTGATGTCATCCGCCGAGCGGCGGCGCAGCAGAAAGCAGCGAGCTGCTTTAATAGCTGCCTGTTTGAACCGCTGCCATCGCTGCCGGGGAGCACGCGCACGCACGCGAGCGTGTGTGTGTGTGTGTGTGTCTTTATCCCCACATGGTAGCATGTGCTATTACAGGTCAGTCAGTCACCAGATTCAGATTTAATGTTCATTAAACATCAGCCGAGTTCAGAGTTCTACTCAATAGAAGAACCTGCTGTTTCTCTGGCACAGCTAATGCTAACATTGCTAACTCTACTATCGCCTCTAATACTGCTAAAAAGGCTAACATGGCTAACCTCTAACACTGCTAACAGTGCTAAAACTATTAACGCTACTAATATTGCTTACACCAATGACATCGCTGACATTACTCTTGATAGCGGTGCAAAAACTACTAACATTACTTAAACTACAAACACAAACACTCATTTCGCTAACATAACTAACACTGCTAACGCTGCCTCATGCTAAAGGTGTTACATTCACCAAAAACAGTGACTTTTAGTTTTAAGCAGCCAAAGATAAGTGGATGTGTACTGGGTGTTACTATGGTTACCGCTGGCCACACAAAAAAATGATGTCATTTTTAAACTTTTGAACCTGAGGCTGCCGCCGCCGCCGCCGCTTCATGCTGTGCCGAGAGGAGCTGCAGGCATTGTAACCATGGCAACCAGTTTTGCTGCGAGGCGGTACTCTTTTCAATTAGAAGGTGTGCGTTTGGCTGCTCGGGTCACGTGGATGCTTCTCGTCATGCTTCCGCGTCCGCGATGTCATGAAGGCGGCGGCGGTGGATGACGGCGACGTCCACAGACGTGTCGGCTGCTGCAGAGAACAAATCTGCTAAAGTTCTGTGCAAAGATTAGATGCCCATGACGTAGCTCTGTGCGATGGCAGCGGCTAGGCGGCGGCCGCGGCGGCTGCCACCCCTCGTGTTGTGTCTGAAATATCTCGATTGTTGCGGTTCCCGGAAAAACAAGTGTGTGTTCTTCCAGTTCAGAGCGCCGAGCAAAACGATTGCACTGCAAAGCCGCGTTAAGACAATAATGGCGTTTTGTGCGGCTGCACAAACTCTGGTAAGCCTCTTAATTGTACGTGTTGTACAATCTTTTGCCGAGCGCCTTCTTATCTGGTGAAGTCACTCATACCAGGAGATTAAGCGCCTGGGAGGCCTTGACCTGAAACGGCGCTGCAGCTGGCTGCTGACCCGTGATGCGAGCGAGGTGAGGCGGCGAGATGCCTCCGCTTGCACGTGGGCGGCTAATGAAGAGGAAGAATCCCGACCAGGTGTCAGACAGAAAAACAACCTCTGCAGACGCTGCGGGAGCATTTATGAAAGCTTCAGGAAACGCCGGCGAGTCCTGTGACGCGTCAGTCGGAGGCGGAGCTGGGCGGGATGGCGAGGAACTCTGTTGAACATTAGTTTGGTGATGGATCAGCTCAGTCTGATCACATCCACACTGGTATGAGCAGCCAGTGTTCTCCAACAATCGGAGACCCCATGTGATTCTGTTTTAGGAAAATGAACCGGTAACGAACATAAACGTGAAGAGTGTCCTGCTACATGGCTCCGAAACGTGGAGGACCACCGAGGGTCGAACCAACAAACTCCAGGTGTTTGTTAACAAATGCCTGCGATGCATCCTCAAGTTATGGTGGCCCATAAAAACCACGAATGAGGAGTTATGGAGGATCACAAAGCAGGACAGGATAGCTATCACCATCAAAAGGAGAAAGTGGAACTGGATAGGCCACCCCTGAGAAAGGACGCCTGCAACATCACCAGACAGGCCCTGGACTACAACCCACAGGGGAAGAGGGAACAGGGGAGGCCGAGAAACACCTGGAGACGTTCCACTCTCCAGGAACTAAAGGACTTTGGAACGAGCTGGCAGGAAGCAAAAGCACAGGCTCGGAAGAGAGTGAGATGGAGAGCTCTGGTGGACGCCCTATGCCCCTCGACGGGGTAAAGAGGTTTAAGTCAAGTAAGTCAACGGACATAAAGGCAAGTAGTTTACCCAGAATCCTGCTGAAGGCATGGCAGATGGAGCCGCCACCGCCGCCGCTGTAGCCGCCACCGCTGCAGCCGCCGCCGCTGCAGCCGCCACCGCTGCAGCCGCTCCTGTGCTCACTGTCAGCCAATGAGAGTGAAGATGTATTTGCTGGCAGTGGAGACGCCATGATGGCGTCCCGCTGCTTCCTCCTGCAGTCATCACATCCAGTCGATGATTGACAGCAGTTACGAGGACGATGGCGCTCAGCATCGGCACTCGCAAGGCTGAAGTCAGAGGAAGCCCGCCTCCGTCGTTCGACTCCGCCTCCACGCCGATCACGTTCGTTTGCTTCCAAGATTCCGTCCGTCGTCCAGTCCCGAGCTGCAAACCTCGGGGCGACAACAAGGGCTCAGTGTGCGTTGACCCCGCCCCCTTCCTGCGCCACCGATCCATCAGGCCGAGCGTGACGCCGGATGCCCTCAATGCTGCCCAATCAGAGACTCAATCAGAGCGCCGCAGCACATGTGTACCGCAGGGCCCCGGGGGCCCCAGACCTGCAGAACTAATGAGAGTGCCCCACAAGGATGTGCCCGAGAGACCGAGCAGGGGCGGCGGCGGTGGCGGCGGCGGCGGCAGTGATGGTGATGGTGATGGTGATGGTGATGGTGGGGCTTTCACTTTTTATTCTGAGAACTTAGCCAGAACAGGAGACAACCTGCCTGGACACCATGTCCGAGCACCGGCGGCGAGTGCTGCAAGGGAACGTGACGGAACGCTACAGAACCTGGGCGGAGCCTGAAGAGCCGCACAACCTGATGCCAATCATCTGCTTCTGCTGTCAGTTCTTGAGAGGAACCATCCCCGGGAACAACGACTCACTGGGACTCGGCCACGAATGCCCGGCGTCCCCCGCTTGTGCTTTTGCTCCGCCCCACTTTCCTCTCACTCAACTTCTTCATGGTCATTTCTGCAGATGCTCGCCGCCGCCGCCGCTCATCTGGGGGCGTGTCAGAGCTGGTGTCGCCGTGAAATGGCGCCCTGGCGTTCAGCGTGCTCCCGAGTCGTCAGCCCAATTCTTGCTGCTCTAATGCTTTTGGAATGCCTCCGTGACCTAGAAACGGGGATAAGCATCAGGCTTAATCAGCCAACCAAAATGGCAGCCCGCTCGCTGCACACCCATGAATGAGGCGCTCATCATTATTGGTGCTGATGGTCGCCGGGGCGCCGCTTCCTCCCTCACCATTAGATTACAAGCAGCTGGTGAATATTCATGAGCCAGCACGTGATTCTCATGGACGCTTGGCGTATGAATATTCTAATGAGCTTCTCCCCAACGCCGGCTCCTCTCCTCATGAATATTCATGGCGGGAGGAAGCCCGTCGACGCGCCGCGCGGGTCAGTCGAGCGCGGCCGTCCGGCAGCTTAACCAACCATCTGGAGCGTTTAGGCGGCACAATGGGCCACGCCCACATCAGCTCCCCAAAATTAAAGGACAAGATGAGTTACATCACAGCCGAGCGGCGTCCTCAACGCCCGAGAGGACGCGTGTGACCAGCTGATGGCTGCGGCGCCGCCATCAGGGTGGTTCCTCGCCACGCGGCCACGCGGCCGGGCGGCCGGGCGGCCAGGCGGGGTCACGCGTCACTGACACGTTTGATGACCACAAAACCCGTTTTAAAGTGAAGGAAGCAAACTGCCGCGTCGCGTTTCCCTTCGATATGAAAAGAAATCGAACGTTTCAGAAACTCTCAGGTTTCATATCTTTGCTGTGTTTGAAAAGAAGCAGATTAATTTTTACAGCTCGACTAACAACTGGACTCGCAACGTCATTTCTGCACATTTGATGTGACATTAATAAGTGGTGCTAAACCCCGCCTCCTCCATGTTAGTGGGCGGGACTTGAATCAAACTAAAATATCAACTTGACATCAATTGACATTTCCTCAGATATGGTTTCAGTCATTTCAGGTGGTTTTTAAATCACACTGATGTTTGTTCAAGTGCTCTTTTTTCTGATAAGTTTGGTTTTAATTTGATGCTCTAAAAGGGGGCGTGGCTTCATGACTGGCAGCTGCTCTGAGTGAAACACTGACTTTCTATCAATGTTATTGGCTGTTTAAAAATTAGATTTTAATGGTAAACTGATCACTGGTGATTGAGGTGGGCGGGGCTTAGACACCACAGCTCCTTTTCCTGATCGCGACTGAGCAGACTCTGGCCTGTTTCTGCTTCATTTTTGTACAACAGGAGGACGTGGAGGCCAGATTACATACAATTACAGGCTATGGTTATATGCAGTCAAACTTGGTGTGTGTGTGTGTGTGTGTGTGTGTGTGTGTGTGTGTGCGTGTGCGTGTGTGTGTGTCCTTTTTGGGTCTTGACTAATCAGGGAGGAGCTCTTGTTATTGCCGAGACGCTGCAGGTTCTTGCTATTTTCGGAGGTGAGGCCTTCAGACTGTGACTCATCTGTTGGCTGCTCGTCGCCAAGCTGTTTTGTAAAGCATCCTCAAGTATTTGGGGGCGGGGCGGGGCGGCGCGGCGCGGCGGCGGGTGGCGTCTGGCCTGCGGGGCGGCGTGTG
>CAAKHG010045226.1:0-17211 GCA_901007715.1 Dactylopterus volitans
CCTGGTACCCCGCGGTCCTGGTACCCCGCGGTCCTGGTACCCCGCGACCCGCCCAGATGCTTCAGATCAGCGGGGCTTCATTTTATCTCTTATTATAATGTGCCTCCCCACCGGCTGGAGGCGTTAGGTTTTTAGGTGTATGTCTGTCCGTCCCATTCTCATGATCCAGATATCTCATGAATGCCTGCAATCTTTAAATCTGGCAAAAATGGCAACTCAACCTCAAGGATGAACTTATTTGGATTTTGGCGGTCAAAGGTCAAAAAGACTAGGATTAGGTATGACACATCATAATGGCGTGGGGTTGTTTTTTTTTTTTACTTTTTTTGTCTAAAAGGACAACTTTTATGAGATTTGCTTGGGAATGCATTTCTTTGGATTTGATTTTCTTCAGATTCCACTCGGGCTTAGATTTTGGCGGTCAAAGGTCAAGGTCATTGTGACATCACAACGCAAGGTGTTTGGGCAAAAGTTGCACACCGATAGTGACGGCCAATGTCTCATAGGATGAAGCGATGGCATTTTTCTACTCTTAACACATTTGTTACAGTTCATTCAATTCATAATGTGTCTTCTCGTCATTATGATGGACCGACGTGGACGTTAACGGTAACTTAACTGGGTCAGAGAGGCAAACAACCGCAGGGCGCTAATTCTGGTTTACTTGGTTCATATCACGCTTTTTGATGGCTTTTCCATTCTCACGTTCTCATCTTATTGCAGACATATAGTAGATGTGATGGGTCATTTTCACAAAGCTAACAAACGGGGACATTTTCATGCATTTCTCAGGAAAAATGTCGCCGCACCTGTGTGCGCGCGAATGCTAGCTTTCACGTGAAATATGTGTTTTAAGGTACTGCTGTTCAAAAAGTCAAAGGCAGTGGAAAAGCACGGTAAATATATTTGTTTTTAAAAAAAAAAACACTATCAAACAACCAGCGTCGTCAAATGTGAGATTTATAGGTTTTCTATGCACGCACGCACGTGGGCTCGCGCGTGACGCACTTATACATCCGCGTTAGCCTGTGGACGCTTATCCATTGTGCGCCGCGCATCCTCACGCCTTTTGTACGTCAGTGAATGAACTTCATTCACCATTCAACTCCTGTGTGACAGCGTTCATTTAACCCACACTTTGTTTAGACATCACACACACACACACACACACACAGGGCGTAGGCAAAGTTTATTTATATTTCCGTAATCGTCTTACGTTCCGCCAATCGGCTAACACACCCTTTTTTTTAAATAATAGAGGAGACGTATAGACGCTTGTCTTGAAAATAGCTCCAATCTCTCTCACACACACACACACACACACACCGGGGTGAGTTTACAGTATCACAGCAAATCTGACATGTTTACATCCAGCGCACAGCTCCTCCATTATTGATTCGCGCTTCCTCTCATTAAAAATGTATGTTTGTTCATTTAAATCTGCCGCGAACGCAGTTTTACACGATTGAACATAACAGTGCCGTCGCTAACTTGAAGATATTTAAGGTGATGGGTATTTGGTCGCGCACAAAGTTTAAAGGGCTAGTTCTCACTTTTTCTTTTTTTTTTTTTTTTTTATTTTGCCGTATTTTTGGAAGGTGGAGTAAATTTTGCTGTGGATGGAGACTCGAGGGAAAAAAACGCATCTCACCTGAACCACTGATCTTCAGCAGATCACCCAACGCCACTTCGTTGCGGTGGATTGTGGTTGGGTGGGGGGGGGGGTGTTGGGAGGGGTGGTTCCAAACAAAAGAGCCATTTCCAGTCTCCGCCCACAGCTATTTCTTCTGGCCTGTTCAAACTGAGCGCGTGCAGAGCATCACCTGCTGCGGTTCATCCGACTACCCATCAGTGCCTCACACAACAACAAACTGTCACTTTAATCATTTCTGTTAAAAAAAAAAAAAGAAAATGGTTTAGCTTTTCAACTACTAATGGAAAGATTAATTTTTTTTTTCCTTTTTTTCACAACAAAGGGTCCCGTTATTGGCAGTTGGTACAAAGTTTTGGACCGACTGGTAGTCGGAGGAACTAAAAGTGCAGCCATGAAGAAAATGCTGGTTGATCAGGTGAGTGATGCATCAATGATGTCGCCAGAAATAACACTGCAAAAAAACCTCTTATTTCTAGTTAAAATGCCTCATTTTTTAGTCAAAACAAATCTCACTACACTTCAAATAAGACACACCCACTAAAGAGTAACTTGTTTTTAGACCATTTTAAATTATTTCAAGTAAATTTTCTCTTGAAATATGTAGAAAAATCTGCCAGCGGAACCAGATTTATCTTCTCATTACAAGCAAAATAAACCTGGTTCCACTGGCAGATTTTTCTATTTATTTCAGGTGAAAATTTACTTAAAATAAATTTAAATGGTCTAAAAAGTTATTTTTGGCTTATTTTATAAGTGTAACAACATTTGATTTGACGAGAAATGAGGCATTTTAACTAGAATTAAGAAATATTCTTGGTAAGATTTTGAGTTTTTGCAGTCAATCTTCCTCTTCTTCAGCTTCTTCCTTTTTATCGTCGGGCCAAACGAGCCAAAATCGCCGCCGAAGGCTCGACATTAGACTTGAAACCGCTCCGAACGTTGGCGAGCGCGGTTTAAGGGTGTGTTTTATAGAAAAAAATGAGGTCGTCGTTCCTGCGAGCGAGTGCGCCGGCGCGGCGAGGTGGGACGGCGCTGAGAAGTCGAGGCGTCGTCTTCGGCCTCGAAGCAGACCTGCACCAGCCCAGTTATGAAGCCACGGTCCAGTGGGTGTTTTTTTTTTTTTTTTTTTTAAAGGCCTTTTTTAACCAGCAGCTGGCGGCTTTGTCACCAACAAGATGTGCAGACGTTGAACACGTCAGCTAAGACGCGAGCGTGCGGTGGTTCAGTCTAAAATCAGGTGTGGAGGAAAAAAAAGAGGAGAAAAAAATAAAAAGCGAAGCAAAGAGGAAGCGGTTGGTGTTTACCGTCATCAAACTGCAGCAGGAACGGGACCCCCGGAGCGCTCGCCGCGTCCCCGCCACTGAAATATTTACCGGAGCAAAGGGGTCCGCTGGCACGCTCGAATGGCCACGTGCTCACGCCGCCGCCGCCGCCGTTCGGCGCCTTGAAAGATTTAAAGTGATGCCGCGTCCGCCTGCGTCACACCCGAAACAACACAGCAGTCAGGTGACTCTTTATGTAAGCTGCCGTACGTGTCACTTTATTGTAGCCGGCCGGGCGGAGACCCGAGCACGTTCAGCCCCTGCTGAGCGCTTAGGAGTTCACTTTTTTATTTTTTTATTTTTGCCCTGATAAACTGAAATTTACCGATCAAGCTTTGCATTATGACCACTGCATGCTCACCGTAGAACATTAATGCAACAGCCCTGCAATAAATTCTCCCTCCAGGAGGAGCTTTGTGTTGACTTTTAGCTGAGCGCGTTTGAGAGAGGCGTCTGGGTGACTTATTGGAACCGTGATTCGTGATGCTGGTGACCTGCTCTGGGTTACACAGGGTTACTTTGCCGTTCGTATGCTAAACGTTTACGGACGCCTCTCAGTGGAACCCGGAGCAGTTAAATCACAGCCCCAATAACAATCATTCAAATATGTCAACACCCCTCACACACATGCAATAAAAACTCCTCCTGAAGGGAGGATTGATTGCAGGGCTGCTGCGTTACACTCTGTTGTGAACGTGCAGTGGTCATAATGTTATGGCTGGTTGGTGTAAATGGGGTTTACACTCTTGAATATTTCAAATTACGCATGTAAACATTGTAAATTCCCGAGGGGGGGGGTCATAATTCCACTTCTTCCTGTCTATTCAATGAGCCCCGTAAATTCCCAGACCCTCGGCAGCAAATATTTGGCTCTTTGAATTATTTTTTCCGATGTTTCGTTTCATCCGTCAAATCTCCTGACTACCTGCCAAAGCTGTGTCCTTTTGTCTCATGTAGTGTGTGTGTGTGTGTGTGTGTGTGTGTGTCTTCTCGCAGCTGTGTTTTGCGCCGGGCTTCCTGGGAGCGTTCCTCGCAATCTCCGGCGCCCTGAACGGACTGACGCTGGAGGAGAACGCCGCCAAGCTCAAGAGGGTGAGTTTGCCTCGTCTCCACGCCGCCGCCGCCGTCGGCGCCGCAGCTGGCGGCATGAATCTTTAATTCGCCCGTGTAGATACTTGCGCCGAACAGGCGTCCCAGGGAAAACCGCCAACCGGCCTTGTCCTCCGATAAGTGGAGAGCCGTCAGAATCGCCCGTGCTGAGCGAGTCCGTCGCCGTCAGAGTTGGTTGAACCCGGAAACCCGTCGTGAGACCGCGTCAAAAAACCCCCGAGGTTAAAGTTCAGCACCTGGCCCGACCCGAACCTCCAGCTCACTGCGCGCTCACGGGTGGGACCCGGTCAAGAGCGGCGCGGACGCTCCACCCGAGCAGCTTAAAGATCACAGGGAGTTAAATGACACATTTTAAGTAGCAAAAATGCATTTAAAAGCCATAAATTCTTCTGTTTTTATATCATCTTAAATGTCAGATATTCAGATTACACATGATGAGAAAGTTTCAAATTTTAAACTGCTCAACATTTGGTTTCCAACAGTTTTTTTTTTTCTACTTTCTGGTGGAGTTTGTCAGCACCGATGTCTTTTGTATGGCCAATCAGAAGGAAGCAGGCTTTTGGGGAGGGGTCTTAAAGAGACAGGAGCTAAAACGTTTTAGACTTAAGTATTCTACAAAGACTGAAAGTTTTGGGGATTTTTTTTTTTGTTTTCTTTTCGAATTGTGACTCATGCAAAGCTCCTCCAGTCGCGTGACATCATCAAGCCGAAGGGTCTGACACTTTTTCTGGCCTTCAGTCAACCGTAACTGGTTCAAACCTGTGTGAGCATAATTTAAGAACTAATTCTGCGAATGCTAGCCTTATTTTGCATAATGTCTTATTTGTTTTTGGTTTTTTTGCTTTTTGTCCACCTTGACCGTGTCACGTCATACAGTTCTGACTTAAATGCAAAAAGTTTTTTTTTTTTTTTTTTTTTGCTCGAGATGCACAGCTCTCCTCAGCTTCAGCTTCCAGGAGATTAGCGCTTTACTCGAGCTTTTCCCCGTTTGCTCCAGCATTCACATGCATTTTCCGCAGGAACCGCTACTCTTACTAGTTTGTTCTGATGTCTCAACCCGTCGATGTTGGGAGTTGTTAGAGCTTTCGGGGTCGCTGTGGACATCAGCATGACCTTTTACGAAAACCCTTTTTTCCTCCACATGTGCTGCCGGCCTTTACTCTGTCTTTTCTGGTGTTGGGATCAGCGGTTGCCTCCCCGATCACAGAACGGTGCGCCCTCTCTGCGAACCAAGTTTGGTTTCCATTGTCTGTACAGTATCTGACCCCCGAGAAGTCACCTCTCATTATTATTAGAAACTATTTCCCGTGACGCAGTAGGACAAGAGAGAGAGAAAGGGAGTGTGTGTGGGAAATAGCTGTAGTGACTCATACCCTCACATAGTTTGTGTGTGTGTGTGTGTGTATTTTGTATGCCAGGTCCGAGCTAACTGCCATCTTGTGCCGGCCGCTCAAAACGTCCGTCAGCGCCGCTGCTTGCCCAGCGAGCAGCTGATCAATTATTTACGGGAGCCGACGGACGCCAGGATCTGAAAGGCCAAACGTGGCAAATGTCAGAAAGGACGGAAAATAAATGACAAATGTTGCTCGTTACGGCGGGCCGGGCGCCGGGGAAATGAGCGGCGACGCTGAGCAAACAGGCGCTCCGATTGTCAGGGGTCTGACTGGGTCCGTGTTTATCCGTCGGGCTGCAAATGGCCGCCGCCCCGTCAAGTTTTCGTCGATTTTTTTTTTTTTTTTCTTTTCTTTTCCCCGCATTCAAGCTGCAAAACTTGACAAACTTGACCACCTTAACCGGCATCTTTTGATGGACAAAGATGGACGAAAAACAAGTGCGAGATGACGGAGGATCACGGAAACGACTCGAGACACAATCGTAACGTTGCGCCTCTTAAACACACCGATCAGCCATAACATTACGACCACCGCGTGTCCACCATAGAGTATAACCCAACAGCCCTGCAATAAAACTCTCCCTTCAGGAGGAGTTTTATGTTGAATTGTGATTTGAATGCGTTTGAGCGAGGCGTTGACATATTTGAATGAATGTTGCACTGAGAGGCGTCCCTAATATTTTGGTCATCTCATGCATGAGGGTGACACATTATTAGAGACGCCTCTCGGCGTATCCCAGTACAGTTCAACAGCATCACAAATTAAAGCCCCAATAACAATCAGAGTCCCGATAACCATCATTTCAATATGTCAACACCTCTTAAACAGATTCAATCAAAATTCAACATAAAACTTCTCTTGCGGGGCTGCTGCATTATATTTTATGGTAAACGTGCAGCGGTTATGATGATGTGCTTGATTGGTGCACGTGTAAGGTAAAAAAAAACGCAGACGAGTATGTGAAGGAAAGTTGACGGCCATAAAACATGAGTCCCTGGCAATTTGACTTCTAAAACATTTAAAAAGTTTGAGACCAGTGCCTCAACGAAATTAAAAAGAAAAGCCACCCATTAATAAATAAGAGGCACTAAAATCAACTAGAAAAAAGGAAAATGGACAGAATGAAGGCGATGAGGCAAAAACGAAATTTTGAGTCCGGACATTTTAAAGTTTGAGGCCAATTTCTGCGGGAGACGGAGGAAGCTGACCATTAAAAGTCGCTCTCTAAAAAATCAGGTTAAAATGGAAATTATCAAATTAAGACCATGAAATATTTAGACGAAAAAAAAATTGAGCCCTGAAAGTTTAATATTTTGAGACCATAGTTTGAGGCACGCCAGAGATAAAAGTCCATTAAAAATAAATACTTTAAAAAAAAAAAAAACATCTAGATGAGAGCCGTGCTAAATACTTGATGGCGACGTTGCAGTGTATTAGCTTATAATATCCGCATTTTTTTACACTTATATTTCTGCACACATTTTTAGGTATGGGGTAATGGTGTGCAATGGGGAAAATGTAGTGTAACAGCATTTTTAAATTTAAGTGTTTCCGCTCATTTCCTGTCCACCAGTGACGTTTATACACTCAAATATACCTAGTATGTGTTGGTTACTAAACGAAAACACATTAATTGTATAAAAAAAAAACGTATCTAATTTTTGCACAAACGTCAAACTGGAAATTCAAGTTACGCTCGGCAAAGCGGCGCCTTCTCATCATTTCTGCATCGTGTTCTCACAGGATGGCGAACGGATAAAATGTATCATAAATGTATATTCGTTTCCGTTTCTGCAGCCGCGCTGTAATTTCCCTTCGTTTGCTCCCGAACCCGCTCGGGTGGCTCCTTCCTGCGCGAACGCGCTCCATTGTTCCCTCACAATGATTCACTGGATGACGAGTCAGAATTAAAAAAAAAAAAAAAGGGTGTCATCTGTGGCTGCCAGCGGGCTGGATGCTTCTGTTCTCCCAGCAGAGTGAGAGATCTTCTGCCTGGCAGATCGCGCCACGTTAATCGCGCCTCATATCGATTAAGTTGGCCGTGCAGCTCGATTTTTTTTATATATTTTTTGAACTCAGACCTTCTGTCTTTAACCGAGTAGGTTCAGATTAGACCGTTCTCAGGTTCTGGCTGTTACTCAAACACGTCGGTGCGTTTTTTTTTTTTTAATGTTCAACCTACACGCCTTTTCGCATCGACCAGCGTTGTGATGTTTTTACAAGTGAAACGCAGCTGGCAGGCGGGACGGATTTGATTGGACCCGACGGTTGGCGACCGTCAGTCAAGTCCAAAGGAGGGAGGAGGACTGAACCGAAACGTTGCGCCTCGCAGATGCTGAAATGATTTCAAGTGTTATTTTAAGACTCGGGGAACCGACTGAGGGAGTCCCTCAGTGTCAGTGATGCCGAGCGTGAACAGACGGTTAGCTTAAACGGATTATAGGTGCTAAAAGCAGTTAGAAGGGTTTTAATTCATTTTTTTTTTCGGGAGATTCCAAGCCACTGCTGCACTGCTGGAAGCAGGTTGTTGAAGCTGAGGGTGGACCAGAGTTCCAGTGTAGCAACACTCGCTGGCCAGTTCATTAGGAACAGCTAAAGCTCTTCTGCTGCTGTGGTCCATCAGCTTCAGGGTTGGAGGTGTCGTGGGTTCAGAGATGCTCTCCTGCTTCCTCGGTTGTACAGTGGTTCAGTGAGTAGCTGTTGTCTTCCTATCAGCTGAAACCAGTCTGGCCGTTCTCCTCTGACCTCTGGCATCAACAGTTCATCTCCTCCCAGAGGACTGAGCATCACTGGGTGTCTCCTCTTTGTGGGACCATCCTCTGTAAACCCTGGAGATGGTTGTGTGTGAGAACCCCAGTAGATCATCACCTGCTGGGACACTCAGACCAGCAACCATGACGCCTTCAGAGACACTTAGACCACCTTTCTCCTCCATCCTGATGCTGGTTTGAACTTGAGCAGGTCCTCTTGACCACGTCTCCTGTGTCGCTGCTACATGACTGGCTGATTCGTGTAAACCAGCTTTTGTACATTAATAAATTGGCGGAATGTTTATCACGTGACAGCTACTTTGTGGTCACAACCTTTAAATATAAAACCAAGCCAGCATAGAAATGTTTTTTAATCTGGAGAAGATTGTGCATCTGCTTTTGTCAACACTGAGCACCAATTTGGGATTAATTGGATTAATTGGCTACACTTGTGTAACATGCTAATGCTAGCAGGCTAACCTCAGCCCCGATGCTGCAGTATGCCGAGATGTTGCCGGTTAAACTTGCTTGATTCCTCATGTTTTGCTTTCACAGGCTGAAAACATGACTGGATTTTCTTACAAGATTTTTCAGATAAAAGTATTATTAAATGGGTTCAGAATATGATGGGCGACGTGACCCGAGATGGTTAAAAAGGTGTTTTTCATTTCATTCAAACGGATCAGATTGACGATTTTAAAGGACTTAAACACGGAAATCCCGACATTTTCTTGCCCTCTGTAAAACCGACTTGAGTATATCTTTCAGTGTTTACACAAACATGTAAATGGAAGTAATTATTAATTATCCTCAGCCAGCTCCAGTAACATGACAGAAACATTGTTAAAGTACGAGAAAAGTTGATCCAAAGATTTGATTGGCAGCAACGTTCCCATCTTTGAAAGCAGTTTTCATATCCGCGATCATTATTTATTCCCATGTGAACATATATCAGCATCGTTCAGGCTAACGGAAGCCAAACTCCTGGCAGAGTGAAGTTCGTCCTCGAGGTTATGGCAGGAAATATTTTAATGTGCCTCTGACGCACTGAAATTTCACCTCAGGTGGCCCAAAAAAAAAAGGGGTAAAAAAAAAAATCCCTTGTTTGCTCTTAATTGGAAAACTGGAAAAAAAAAAATGCTGTACAGAAAAAAAGCCTGTAGCCGGAACATTGGCTTGCTGTTTTTATACGTCGAGACATGTTGAGGTGACCTTTAACTAGATGACACAGGGATTTTGTGTGTTTGTGTAAAAAAAAAAAAAAGAAAAAACAGAATAAAAAAAACACACTTTCGATATTTACTGCAGCGTCGGAAAGCCTCCATCCGCCATGTAGAGTTTTTTATCATCGTTTAGAAATCAACTAACTTTTGAAATTCCTAGTTTTTTCAAATACTTATTAATAAACGATGCAGTTACATTTTTTACGTGCGCACGATTTAAACCCTTCAAGAACCTGCCACGCCTGAGTTGTGCTCGGTGTGATGGATCTACAGAAAATTGCGGCGTCGCGAAGCTCTCCAGCAAGTCGCAGCTCGGTGTTCATGTCCAGCTTTTTTGTTTTGGTTGACTCTCCCGGCTCTCATGGCAGGCTCTCAGGACGCTCACGGACAACCAACCCCACGTGCAGTACCTTGGGTAGACACTCGGGGCGGTCTCACCTCACCCGCCGACGTGTAACAGCATTGGAAGCGTCTTTTTGTCCTCAATTTCGCTCGTCTGTAATAATAGTTCTGCGTCCTTATGCTATAATATATTTGATTGGCACAGACTCCGCCCCCTGTGCCCCCTGCTCGCCCTGCGCCCCCCCGATGCCTCCTCAGCTTCTGCTTCGGTGTATCATTCCAACCTTTTTCACTGTCGCCATGTTTATCGCTGAAACCTCCTGAAGACTTTTCGTCTTCTTTGGGGTACCTTTCGACTCCGAGTGGCGCCCCCTACTGGTGTTTTCGCTAAACATGCCTGTGTGTGCGGCGGTGACGGAGCGCGTCTATTTTCATAATTTAAATGAGCTTTTGCACCGCTTCTAAAATCAAGAACTGGGAAATCTATATCATATCCTGCCCCCAGAAAAAAAGTCAGTCATCCACTTTACACGAGCCCAAGTGGGGAAACTTGCTGAGCCGGTGGGAACGGCGACGTTCCTTTCTGCCAGTGTGTGTGTGTGTGTGCATGGAAGGGCTGGGATTGGATGAGCGGATCAGCACCACATCCCCGCGCTCTGGAATGGCGATTAAACACGTGTCAGAAACATCTCAAGCGAGGGGAACACGCGCGTTCTGGGCGAAATCGCCAAACATCTCGTTAAGCCGGATTTGATTGTCCAGTTTCCAACCTAGTTAGGACTAAGGGTTAAGGCCAGGGTTAGGACCGAAGGTCAGGGGTCAAGGACAAACACCGTTTTATTTTAATATCTCATCAATTCCAAGTGTAAAGGCGTTTTTTTTTTTTTTTTCCTGTTAAAACTGTAGGAGCGTGATCGCATCTCCTCCATCTCGGCGCTGCGTTTGCTGTGTCGTCTCATGTTTGGGCTCACTGGCCGTAGACATGAGGTCACACCACTAACGGTGGAGCGCTCGCACTTTAGCTTTCTCGTGTCTAATCGGACGGATCATCGGTGAAGCAGATGAAGTTGTGCTTCACCATCCGAGTAAAACAATCGTTAATTTCCGCCATTACACCGGGTTTCCTCCCAGAAATCATTGCCACCGTAAAACCGCGGTGAAAACTGCAGGATCTCTCGGCGTGAAAAGCCAAAACGAGAGAGGCAGCGAGCGCGTCAGCGGCGCCGGTCGCCAGCGGTTAGCCGGCATCCGGCGCGCTGCCTCGACATTTTGGCTCCGCGGCTCCGTCCTGGAACGGAAAACTCCTCACCAACTGGAGCCTGAACGCATCACCATTCCTCATTCGGCATCCCCACCGCCCCCGCTGGCGCTCTCAACTGCGGGTCTGACGGGGGCCAGAAGTCCTCCCAGCGTATCTCGCATGAACGCAGCCTATCTGCATCAGTCAGGCGTCCGGGACCGGAGCCAGTTCTGGAGCCAGTTCTGGAGCCAGTTCTGGCGCCCTGGGAGGGGGGTTTTCCTCCAGGAAGGGACCAGAATGAGCGTTTTTGAGCAAACATCCAGCAGCGTCTCCAGACTTCTTGATGTTCATCATCACTTCGAAATTAACTTTTTTTTCTTTTTAACTTTTTCTACAGGACTACACAGATGCTCTGATCTCAAACTACTACGTAAGTCCTCCTCCTTCTTCTTCACGCGACCTTGGTATCTTGACATGTCGCTTATCATCGCATCACCTGACCTCGCCCACCCCCCCTTGTCGTTTTTCCAGCTGTGGCCGCCGGTCCAGATCGCCAACTTCTACTTCATCCCGCTCCACCACAGGTAAGACCTCCATCAGCCTCCACCCGGAGGAGCCGCAGTTGTGACTAATAACTGCGAATAAGCGCTACATTAGGGCGGTTTTGTCTTGAAACATCGGCGGTCAAATATGTCGAAGCGGACTTGACGCCCCCCGCCCGCACTTCCTGTCAAACGTCTCCCTGCAGGTTGGCGGTGGTCCAGATCGTCGCCGTCGCCTGGAACTCCTACCTGACCTGGAAGGCCAATAAGCTGTGAGCGATGACGGGGACGCTTTTACACTCGGGCGCGGCGTGTGACTCGGGGAGGGGGGGCAGGGAGGGGAGGGTGGGGGCGCTCTGCTCCCGCTCGCGTCGGGCCACTCAGCCGTCTTGGTATTTCCGACGTGCAAAACTGTGACTGAGTCGGCGGTAAAGGTCGGGAGGAGGCGCTCGTCTACGCCGAGTGACACATTCACACTTGAAAGTCAAACTCGCGTTTGCAGAAATGTCTGTGAAAGTTTGGTATTTATGGAGACGGGATTTGGCAGCGCGCACACACACACACACACACACACAGACACATTAATACCGACTGGTTGCAAAAGAAACTTAGCTAATTAATTTCTTATGTTAGTCACTTGAAATATTTAAAAAAAAAAAATTGTTACAGGTTATTTGTACCATGTTTCTTGTAAAGAGAATGTTAAATGTGAAATTACATTTTTTTTTTCTGCTCTCGTCTCTTTCCCTCAACTTTTGATTTTTTTTTTTTTTGTTTACTTTTTTCTTAAACACGGAGAATGTCATTACAAACATGGACTCAAGGATGAAGTGAGGGCATTTTGGAGGTCAAAGGTCACTGCGACCTCCCAGCTCTTAAAAAAAAGAACTTGCGTGGGTGTGTTTTGTTTTTTTTGTCCCCCTCCTCCCCCACAAGCGGTGCATTCAGTGCACTCGTG
Organism: Dactylopterus volitans; assembly: GCA_901007715.1. Taxonomy (NCBI): domain Eukaryota; kingdom Metazoa; phylum Chordata; class Actinopteri; order Syngnathiformes; family Dactylopteridae; genus Dactylopterus; species Dactylopterus volitans. The sequence continues at coordinate 12,536 of CAAKHG010045226.1, forward strand.
GTTTTGGAGTGCGACGCATTCTTGACACACGGGTTTTTTCCGACCTTTCACATGTGATGCGTTCATGGCACATGCGGTTTTTCGGAAGTGGACGTGTGCGGTGAATACATCACAGACGAAAGTTCCAGGGAAAAAAAAAAATGGTCGTGAATGTGTCGCGCATGAGTCTTCCGAAACCCTCCCGTCATGAACGCATCATTTGTGAAACGGTATCAGCTCTTAAAAAAAAAAGTACTTGCAGGTTGTGGGTGTTTTGTGTTTCTTCTTCTTTTTTTTAACAAGCGATGCATTCAATGCACTTGTGGTTTTTGGACGTTTTAAAGGTGCAATGCAGTCTTGGCACATGGTTTTATGACCTTTCCCACGTGATGCGTTCATGGCACATGCGTCATTGCGCGTCATGGGCGCTACCTTTTTGCAAAACATGAAACGTACAAAAAAAACCCATGTGCAGTGAAGGCATCTTACGTGAAACTTCCAAAACAAAGAGAGGGCCATGAACGCGTCACAGATGAAACTTGTGTACCCACGCATCCATAAATGCATCGCGCGTAAAAACGTCCAAAAACTACATGTACCATGAACGCACCACATTGCCGCAGCATCACGCGACACGTCCCAAAACCGTTTGTGCGTGTGAACGCACCACATGTGAATTTTTTTTTTTTTCATGTGAAAAATGCAGTTCCAAATTTTGTCACTTTTTAACTCAAGAAATCGTTCCCTGATTATTGGCTGATTTACACCCAAAAGGTCAAAGGTCAACTTAACTGCGGCATCATGATGTTCTGCACAGAGTCATTTCTGGCCATTACTGGCGGGGGCTAAGAACCAGGAAACGGATGCTCGCCACCATGAGGTTGACCTTTTGACCCCTGAGGTTTGAGTGTGGATGATTGCTTATGACATCACAGGTGGTGGGGGAAAAAAACAAAAACAAACCTTGATAATCAAATCTGTGTTCACCTCCTCGCCACGCTCATTTCTAACGGCGCTGGAGCTCGACCTGACGTCAGCGGCGTGCTTGAACCTCGCCGGCGCCCGACTCTGAGGCTCGGGTGGGCGGGGCTTGCTTGGCGGGAGACGCGGCGGCTGTCGGCCGGAATAACCGCAGTCATTCTTCCTCTGCACATAAACGTGAGGGAGCGGCGCGCGGCCGAGGCTGATGGAGCCATTTGAGAATCCGCCAAATGACATCCCTCCCCATGGGGGATATGGGCCCCCATCTCGCAGGAAGCTGGAACTCACTTGTCATCCGGCGCCGAGGCTGCGCTGCGTTTTTAAGCGAACGGCAGCATCATTTAAACGAAGACGCCCGCGAGTCCGAGCTGCTCACAGCTGCTTGGATGACGTCGGAGGCGAGTGAGGCAGGCGGCTGTCGGACCGCCGGCGCTGATTCATTCGCGAGTGGCTGTTGTTTGTGATGATGTGATTTTTGTGGTTTGTCACCTCGAACGTCGCCCATGAATAAAGATGAAGAAGCTAAACCGCGGGGATTGTCAAGTGTTTCCGCGGCGGGCGCGACGTCAGCTTAACGAGGCCCCGCCCAACTCATGCGATTGGTTTACTTTTAAACTTGTTAGTATTTCGCGTCCTGTTAACTTTCTTATACACGATTCCTAAACGGACATCGTTAAAAACGCCCCCCCACCCCTCTGATAATACATTCAGCTGCTGTCATGAAGCCACACCCCCTGATTTATAGCATCAAATGACTAATTAAAACCAATCTTATTAGAAAAATGAGCACTCGAGCAAGCGTCATTGTGATTTAAAAACTACCTGAAACGACAAAACGATTTTATTTTGTTTGGCTACTGTCTAATCCACTAACATGGAGGGGGAAGGGTTTATGACCTATGCTGGCGCCAGCCACCGGGGGGCGCTCCAGCACTCTCTGCTGCCCTTAACTTGAAATCTGATTTGATTTAAGCCAAAGATTTCTTTAGTGCTGCTTTAAAAAAATGACAATCGATAAAAATTTGCTTACCGCCGATTGGCTGATGGGTTTATTCAGCTCAAACAAACCTGCTCCTGAGCGCGCGCCTGCAGGTTGGCGCAGTAGCGGCGGCTTCTCGTGGTGGGCGACGCGGCGCCTGCCAGGCGCTGGAGGACAATTCAAGATTAAAGAGGTGCTCGATTCCGGTTCTGAAACCTGCCACATATTCTCCTCTGTCACAACAAGCAGAAGGTCGAGTGGCTGTGCGCCGTTGGAGTGACCCGACGGCGGCAGCCTGGACGTCCCGAGAGGCGCTTAAAAACTTGACGCCGTCCTCCAGGAGGGGCGCCGAGCGTGGCTCCAGGCAGCTTCAGCACCTCGGACAGCTCCTGCTCCACTTAAGCCATGTGGAAGCGTCTGATTGGAGGAGGAGCAGGAAGTGGGGAGCTCAGCAGGACGGGTGGGTAAGAGAAGATGGATGTAGGTTAAGAATTTTTAAGACAAAGTGATATAAGATAGAACTTTATAATCCCTGAATGTGTCAGAATGCTTTGAAATTAGTATTAATGCAAGAAGCAAAAAGGTGTCTGAATGCAGATAAGCGGCACAATAAGTTAAAGTACACTAATCAAAGCAGCAGCTGCAGTTTGCATTAAGGGCGCCATCAGCGGTGCTATTAAGCCACTTTTTTAATTTCTGATTGGCAATATTTTTGCCTCTTAATGCTAATGTGCATTGAGATGGTTGTGATGGTTGTGATCGAGGTTAGAAACTGCAACCTCGCTCCTCGTCGGACCTTCACGGCTCAAAAGTTCCAGGTCGGGTGACACACGCGGGAGGCTCGGCCCAAACGGGCCCAAACCGACGCCCATTCAAACCACTATTTTTTTTATTGTTTTTTGTGGATATGCTCCAATTTATCCATCCAACTTTTATCCATAAAATGCGACCTTTTCAATCTGAGTCTCTGGGTTTAAAATTGATTTTGGGGTTTTTTTGTTGACATTTTTCCATGAAGTTACATATTTAATCACTAGTTGGGGGTCCGAGGTGGAGGAGTTTTTGATATAAAAATAATCCATCATTCATTTATTGACATACCAGGCACCCCAAACATTCCACTCTGCGCTTTGTAATTGATATTTTGTGTTTTTCTTGTTAAAATAAAGGTTGCTATAATGGCAGAAATGGAATAAAATGAAAAAAAAATAAAACTTTATAGTTCTGATTAGGGCTGAAGCTGACTAAAAGATTTCAGCTTTTAATGTGAAAAAAAAAGGAAATATATGGTATTTATAGCTTTTTCCTGAAGGGACCCGTTTTGGGTTCCAAAGGTCCCACGTGTGGGTGTTCCTGTGGGGAACCCGCAGGGTTCAGATGTAGCAGATAATGAACGTAAAGGTAGCACGCGATGTTAAATGCATCTTTGATGATGATGATGAAGAGTCATGTTGCACATGTGCGTCACAATGCAGCTAAATCGAAGCTCCGGCAGGTCCGGCTGGACGTCGTTGGTCTTCAGTGTCGCGCAGACGAGACCCGAGAGTCTCCATCTTCAGGTGAAACTATATTTCATGTGCTAAATTAAGTTTTTTTTCTTCTTCTTCTTCTTCTCCAAGTTGAACCACTTGAGACTTGAGTCACGTCCCAGCGTCTCGCTTCAGACGTAAGACCCTCCGCTCCACGACTGCGCGCAAACTGATCCTATTTGGGGTTAAATATGGACCTTTTTGGTCCCTCACTTTTCGGCTTCTGGTGACATTTTTATTGCAAATCTGCGGACGCGCCGCTCCCCGCGAGGAGGAAAGGAACCTGGAAATTAAGTAACCTTTACTTCCTGTCCATCACCGGCCCCCCCCCTCCGTCCCGGCACCCCTCCTCCACCTCCCCCGCGCGTCCCTCAGGACCACATCGCCGCGCGTCTCGATAGTTGACCAATTTCCAAACGCGGATCCGCGGCTGCATTGACGTCAAAGCGGCAGGCTGGACGCATAAAACCGCCGGCCGCCTCCAGCCGCGTCTCCAGAGCTGCTCCGCGTCCTCAGCGTCTCTCCAGCGGACCGCGAACTTCAGCTGCAGCATCCGGAGAACCAGGTCGGTTGTTCCACCTCGGAGCCTCGTTTTTACTCTCTTTCTTTCTCTCTTTCTTTCTTCATTTTTTGCTGCAGGAGATTAAAGTGTCTGTGATTAATACGCGCTATAATATGATAGAGAGCTTTTTAAAAAATATTTCAAGCAGAAAAACCATCCATCCGCGCGCCTTTACGCACAAGTCAGCGCGGTTCTGTTGCAAACTGTCGCGTAACGCAGCGGTTCCGGTCCCGCCCGGCGTCCTCACGAGCGTCTCCGCTTGCCCGCAGAACATGAAGCCCGCCCCGCTGCGGCTCCTGCTGCTCTCCTCGCTGCTCCTCTCGTCGCACCTGCGCGCCGTCGCCGGCAGACCGCTCGTCCTGCCGGGCTGGCTGGACGGCGGCGGCGGCGGCGGCGGTGGCGGCCGCCTCCAGACGCAGCGGCTGGACGAGGTGCTCCTGAGAGCGGCGGCCGCCGGGGACAGAGCCGCCGCGCACCTGCTGGGCGACACCGTCCTGAGGCTCCTCCAGCGGCGGACCGCGGACTCCCTGCTCCTGCTGCCCCCGGAGGAGGACAGCGAGGAGGCGGCGGCGGCGGCGGCGAACGCGGCGGTGGCGCACCTGCTGAAGCGCAGCGAGGAGCCGCCGCTGTCCATCGACCTGACGTT
>CAAKHG010045227.1:0-16675 GCA_901007715.1 Dactylopterus volitans
CTCAAGCACATTCAATAAAAAAGTCCACCTAAAACTCCTGAGGGGAGAATTTATTGCAGAGCTGCTGCGTTTTATTTTATATTTATGGTGAACATGCAGTGGTTTTAATGTTAAACAAAGACTTTTTTTTTCTTTAAAAATAGGCTTTTTCATGAATAATTCCAATCAGCGGCGACGATAATTGTAGTCAAGTGAAGCATCAAATTCCAGTGTGTGTGGGCGCCGTGCTGACTGAAGAATTTGCGCGTCCGCGTGAGTGTGACGCAGATAAATGAAACCGTCGTGCCATTGATGCCGTTGCATCATATCTTAAGACAAAAAGACTTCTTTTTTTTCCCGCATTTCTAATGGGGGTTTTATCTTGAAAGCAAGCGGGCGTGTGGCGCTTCCTCCTCCGCCCGTCTGCCAGATCTCTGGCAGCGTGGCTGCTGGCTTCCAGAGAATCTACCTTTCTAATTGGAAAAAAAAAAACTTTTGAAAACTTCCTGAAAGTCACGTATTCACATTGCGGCAAGCGAGAAAAGTGCCGTCGCACACATGAGGGGCGGTAAATTGCGCCTTTTCAGAGGCATCGTCCCTCATTATGTATAAAATGAGCCTTGATGGTGGAGACGTTCCGCCGGTCTGTTGCGTCGTAGTTAGTTAGCGAAGATAAACTTTCATAAACATCTTTTGTGCCCTTTTCCTCTCGTGGAGAGAAGATGACGACTCTGCATACCAGCGTCCAAGGACACACACACACACACACACACAGGTTTCACCTCTGTTTTTAGGTTAAAGCAAAACAAACCTCCCTCACTGACCTTCGGTTTGAAGCGTCTTGCAAAATGATCATTTAGGTATTCAAACATAGTTCCTCCAACCTCCGTCTCTCCGTTGAATCTCCTCGCAGTGAAACTCCCTCGATTGTGATTTGCCGTTTCGTCTAAAATCAACACATTTACATACGTAATAATCCAAGGGTGATGCACCGATCAGCCATAAAATAAACTGCGTGTTTACCGCGGAATGTGATGCAACAGCCCTGCAATCAAGTTTTATGTTGCTTTTGACCAAATCTGTTTGAGTTGTTTGCATATTTTAAGTGCTATTGGGACTGAAATTTATAAATTGGGCGGTACAGTCCCGATAAGAATCATCCAGATATGTCAGCATGAAACTCCTGAAGGCAGAATTTATTGCAGGGTTGTTGCATTATATTCTGAGGTAAACACATGTTATGGCTGATAATTGTATTGACAAACCTCCCCCTCACAAAACATATATGGAGGATGGATGACCTTGATGACATCGATGGCAGATATGTCCTGTATTATACACTGATGTTGTGTGGTTTGGTAAGAGGGTCATATTCTGAAAATACAGCTCCAGTCTTTCATCCCATCTATTGTTCATTTAATAAAAGCAATTGATTGAACTCCATTACGGGTTCAATAGAGTTCCGATCCATTAAACCCAACCATTGAACATTTCCATTTTACTGGCCGTCGGTAACCTTCAGCTTTTGGAAAACATTATCTAAAGACGACTTTTAAAAATTTAGGTTCAAGAAAGGAGAGCTGATGCGCCTTTCTGGACCTTTTTTTTTTTTTTTTTTTTTTTTTCAGAGCAGCCATTTTGACAGCCTTTGTGTTTCGAGCCCGTAATTAATGTAATTAAATTCGTCAGGCCGGCGCGTCTCCTCTGTTTCATGCGGCTCGGGATGAACAAAGATCAAAATTGATGTCGGACATGAAAGTAACATCAAAAATCAGGGGGGAAAAAAGGTAATGTGGACTGTGGATAACCTTCTTTTTTAATAAAAAAGAGAAACTGTTCTGTTGGTGCTTAATGTAACAGAAATTAGAGTATCACCAAAAAAAAAAAAAAGACAAGACAGCAGACTTTTATTGCAGGTTCACGCGACATAATGACCACTGCATGTTAGGATGTAATGCAACAGCACTGCAATCATGCTGGATTTTTTTTTTTTTTTTTTTTTTAATGCCTCAGAGGCGATGACATATTTTAATGATCGTTATTAAGACTGTAATTTGTGATGCTGTTGATAATACTGGGTTAGGCTCAGAAGTGTCCCTCAGCTTTTGTCACGCGAATGCATATGAGAATATTATAGACATTACATGTTCTCTGGTAAACACGCTGTGGTTTCACGCTCGCCTGACGCCTCTGATCGCGCTGCAGCTCTCTAACGTTTGACACACAAATGTTCAGAAATAAGGTTTTATTTTTTATTTTTTTTTTATTTTGGTGCCATTCACTCACGTTCTGCACCGATTCATTTGCTGAGACGCGTGTGTGTGTGTGTGTGTGTGTGTGTGTGTGTGTGTGTGTGTGTGCGTGTGTGTGTGTGTGTGTGTGTGTGTGTGTTGATGCTGCACCAGGCGCCGTGACGACAACAAGCGCGCAGATGGCTACAACCGAGATGCTGTTTAGCCGTCTGCTGTAGCTGCTGGCGCACGCACACACACACACAGACACACACACACACACACGGTATCATGAAGTTGCATCAGCACCATGTCAAGTGTGAATTTCAAGTACACTGCTAAACTTTCAATGGGCCGTGACTCTCACAGCTCATTCCACCGGCAGCGCTGGAGCCTGAATGCTAACTGAAGTATTTGTGATGAGGAGGATTTTGCAGGGCAGCGTCGGGGGCACTGGGGCGGCGCCTCTCTCACCGCCACTGATCCCTACAGTCTGCATTTAAACCCGAGGAGAACAGCCCGGGGAGGATGGAGGAAAGCAGGACCATGAACCCATTAAAAAACCACAATGGCTGCCGACACTCTGCTCCTCTATTTTCTTTTGATGTCCTTGAAGTAAAAGTTGGCCAAAAAAGCCTCCCTGCCCATCAGCCATCAATGAGTACGCATCATTTTTGGAGTGCGATCTATTGAGTTGGATGTTTTTTTAAGCAAAGGTCACAGTGTATTAAAATGTCGGCCTATAAACCCAATAGTATCAATATTTCATGTCACGATATTAGTTTTTGCTTTAATCGATCATTACGAGCATTCGATCGGACCACGTTTCCCATACGCTTCTCATTTACGATGCAATTCCATCACCAGCACGACTGCTAATGCTACAGATAGCTACTGCTAGCAGCCAGAAAACAAACTACCAGCTGCAATTTAAAGTGCGACCTGTGCGAAACACTCAATGATGAGTTAAAATAGACGAATTGTTTTTGTTGCTACTTTAAATCAGTTGGTCACGTTGATACTTAAATTGCTCCTTGGTAGTTAAGCCGGTTTGTCTGCTAACGCTAGCTAACGGTGCTATTTCAACTGTTTGTCCGTGAGTTTTAGCTATTTGCTCCACCCACTGACACTAGTAGCTAACTACTTAACCATGTAGGCAATCAGTTACTTTTAGCTAAATATTTATAGTTAGCCAATGTGTGGTGGCCAGAACAGCCCCGTTAGTCAGTCATCATTATGCATCATTTTCAGATTGTGGTCTGCTTAAAGAGTACATGATATGTATGAATAAACTGTATAAAATACTATCAATATTTAACGTGGCAATATTAGTTTTTGCTTTAATTTATCAATACGATCATTTGATTGGACAATGTGTCCTATAACCTTTTCATTTACTCTGCTGTTCTGTCTGCCACCATCACTTTGCACTGCATGTTCCTGAACGCAACGCTAATGCTGCTGATCGCTACTGCTAGCAGCCAGAACTCGAGCCAGTAGCCATGTGGAGACCAGAACCAGTGTGAAACATTTTCTTTACAATGACAAGTTAAAGCAGAAGAAATTATTTATTGCTATTTTAAATCCATTGGTCAGATTGATATTTAAACATCTGCCTTCAGGAGTTGCAACAGTTTGTCTGCTAACACAAGCTAACAATGCTACTTTAACTGTTTACACACCCATTTACGCTGGTAGCTAACGACTTAAACATGGAGGTATCAGTTGCTTTTAGCCAAGTATTTTTTTACCTGTAGATAACTGGTGTTAGCCGCTGCTTTCTGACCCAGTCTTAGCGCCACCGATGGCGTGGTAGCAGCCAAATGTTGCTGCCCGACTTCATCCAGTTACTTCTTCCGTGCGTACAAAATACGGCGAAAGCGAAAGACACAGAAGCAAGAATTCACCGCCGACCGCCCATCTCCATGTTTCTAAGGTCATGTTTGATCATGAGATTCCGTGAGATACGAAATCCCCGGAAAAATTTAGCATGAACATGCGTGGTCCTGCATCTTAACTGAATCTTCTGGTGTGTGTCTTTTTTTTTATGATTGGAATATTAAGCAATAGGCTCAGAGTGTTGTTACGGCTGTGGGCTGCCATGTTTCTAGAAAATCTCATAAACCCCCCGCCCCCAGTGTGCACCAGACTCAGCGGAGATGTGGCCAGTCTATCTGTAGCTTTTTTTTTTTTTTTTTAATTATTTCTTTTAATTCTGCGAGACTTTCAGCAAAACAGACAAAAAAAATTAACATGAAGAATATGGCAGCCAGTAGCGTTAATAAAGGAAAAAACCAGCAGCACGAACCTCAATGAATTTAAAGTACCCCAGAGGTCACTTAATTGGATTTTGTTATTGTACATTTTGACAATGTCAGGTCTTATCAAAAACAAAACAAAAAAATAGTGGGAGTCACAACTTTTCCATTAAAACTGCCGGATGAGCTCAGTCACAAAGAGGAGACATAACATGAAAAACATGAATGTCCAGTCCCGCGTCTGCCAGCGTGTTTTATTTTACAATGTCCCTGCAAACAGAGTCATGACTCTGACTCCCTAATCTTTAATTTAAATATTTAAATAGGCAAATCTTTTTTTTTTTTCTCCAGCTTGATTGTGATTTATTTTTCGGTCTAAAATCAATTTTCAATAACTGTGATCCAACACATTTTTCAAATAACATGTAATTCTTGAATACTGCCAAATGCATTGTAGAACTATAGTACGTGTAATCATGTAAGAGAAAGACACCGATCAGCCAAAACATTATGACCACTACATGTTTAGCATAGAATACAATGCAACATGCATAATAATGCACATTGGAGGGATAACCAAAATATTAGGTACACCTGTCGGCACAACTCGGTGTAGTTCAACAGCATCGCAACTTACAATCCCAATAACTGTCATTCAAATATGTCAACACTTCTCTAAAACAAATTCAATTAAAAAAAAAAAATCAACATAAACCCCTTTCTGAAGGCAGAGTTTTTTTGCAGGGCTGTTGCATTTCAAACATGCGGTGGTCATAATGTTATGGCTGACCGGCCCCCACCCCCACATCCAGCAACGTATGGTGCACGGACGACCTTGGTGACGTCAATGGTAGCTACAGCATGTGCCTGTTTGTACTGTAATGTTGTTTTATGCTTAGAGGGTTCTCGTTTATGAGGAGGTTACACATTAAACTCAACCACGGAATATTTCTAATTTACTGGCCATCAGCAACCTGCGTTTTTAGAAAACATCATTCATAGGGGACGCCCTGTTTTGCATAAAACTATTTGACCTCCTCCGTCACGCCTGTTTCCGGTGGCTAGCGAAGCGGACTCCTCGCAACTGTTTGCCTTAATTTGATAATCCAGGAATTTACTCTGCAGTTAATTTCCCACACTGTGAGTCACCGCGTCGTGTCCACACCGCCTCGTCTGTGTTGTCTGTGCCGCTGCAACAGAGTCCCACAGCCTGTCAAATATTCAAGTGGCTGCAGCGATGTAAAAAAAAAAAAAAAAAAGAAGAAGAAGAAGAAGAAAGGAAAAAAAAAGAAAAGAAAAAAAAAAGATAAGCGCTTTTTTTTCCTTTCAAAGAGGTGAACCAAGGACAAGAGTCAGAGTGGATTTCTGAGTTAGTCTGGTGTGGCCTGGTTTACTTAAACTCAGCGGTGGCTCCCGGCCTCATCTGAATATATAAGGAGGCGCTTGTCAGTGCACATTGAGGACCGAGGATCATCAGCGTAGAAACCTGCCGGCGCCGAGTCCCGCGCGGGGAAATGCGTCCTCATCCAGTCGCACTGTGGGTCTTCTCCTGCACTTTCCTCCCAAGTTTGTCAACCCATGGAGCCTTCAACTGTGAGTAGATCTTTTGTTTGTGTGGCGTGGACGCCTCGCCCGCTCCCGTCTGATGATAACCGAGCCGGTCGCACCACCGAGTCTGAGGACCTGCTGCTCTCCCCTTCTCCTCGCTCATGTGGCTCTAATGTCTCTTCGGGCTCTCGCCCATGAATCCTGCGTGCGAAGCGGCGTCATCCGTGCGGGTTTATCAGCAAACGGCAAAATCGAAGTGGCAGAAACCCCGAGAACATCGCAGGAGGAGCTCCTCTTGGCTTTGGGAGGAGATGATGGCAAATAGTTCAAAAAATATATATAGTGATAATTTTGTTTGCGCTCGGATCCTGTAACCAGCAGTGAGGAATAAGAGGGGGGGGGATAAAAGGTACTAGATTAAAATGATATTGATTTTTTTTCCCTCTCTTTGAGAATGTTTGATAGTTTTCCAGTGAGGAGAACAACTAACAGCGGGACGGTATTTTTTTTTTTTTTTTTTTAAGATCCTCCATTGATTTTATGTGAAATATTAGAAGTAAAAGTAACATGAGCTGCCGGCAGAAAATAAAACGCTCAGAAAACTAGTTGAGTTCCGGCCAGGGGTCCCCAAACTTTTTCCTGTAAGGGCCACATAACTTTACCCTTCTCTGATGGGGGACGATCGCAGAAGGTGCAGAAACGTAAAAAATTAATCGTTTTCCAGAAAGCCACACATAACCAAATAACCCTCTCTGGGTTCTTCACAGATAAAGACAGGAAATAAATAATAACACAATTTATTAAAAAATAATTTACCTCCTAAAAATGGGTGCCCAATATTTTTGTCACGCAGTGCATATGAAAAAAAATAAATCAAAATGCGTCTCTTGTATTGTTCAGGGGGGCTGGGCCAAATGTGGAGGCGGGCCGTATCCGGCCCGCGGGCCGTAGTTTGGGCACCACTGGTTTAGGCGCCCGGTTAACCTTCCGCCACTGGTGGAAATGGTGACCCCAGATTGCGAGGTCGCACGGCTCCGACACGCCGTCACGTCGTGATTCGCATCTGTCATGAATAAGAGATGAGAGGCTGCACACTGGAGATGACGAAAGCAGGAGGCCGCTGGGCCGCGCTCGCCATGGGGCGCCATGATAGGTGCTCAGGTGAGAACTGACGGCGGCCGCGCGCCGGCGCCGCCATCTTTCAGGCCGCGCTCATCCGTCTTCCCGCGCGGGATTCCAGGCGTGGACGCGCATGCCTGAACATGCTTTTCCCTTGACGTGTCTTGCAGCCTCACTCGTCCGCCAGTGGCTTATCTCGTCGTGCCGGGAGAGCCTTCGGATGGTCAATGAAACCTCAGTCCGCGCCCGGCGGAGGTAAAGAACCTCGCTGTTCCCCGCTTATCTCCCGCATAACTTAAACACTGCGAGGAGGAGCCAAAACGTTCCCCCCATTCCTCAACATTTATTTCCCGTGCACAGACGCAGCTCGGCCTCATCGCCCGCTAGAGTGCTCGCGTTCCCCCGGCGAGGCCGGCCGGAGGCCCCCGACGTTCCCCGGGCGGCCGAGGTTTTCCACGCGTCCCTGCGGGTCCTGAAGAGCAGAGCGAGGCGGCGCTACGGGAGAGATGTGAGGACGCCAGGTACAACCGCTCTACTCTACTCCACTCTACTCTTACTCTACTCTTACTCTACTCTTACTCTACTCTACACACACACTGGTCAACCTGCTGCTTCTTTATCACCAGTTTATTTCTCTACTAATGGCGCATTTCCATTACATGGTACCGGCTCAACTCAACTCGCCTCTGGTACCGGGTACGTCTCTGAGAGTCCTTTTCCATTACAAAGTAGTACCTCCCTCAGGGTACCTGGTCGCCATTAGCAACGGCACATGAATCTGCCATGACGTCATCTTCAGCGCAACACACAAAGGAACAATGGAGGACATCGAGGGGATAAATAAACAATTGCGGCCGGAGCGTCGCTATTTAAAAATGGCGGGTTTGGTTTTGCTGCACGTTGATGACGCAGAGACGCAGCGACGATCCTCTCTGACCAATCAGGGGTCTGCAGTGTTCTGACGTCACATTTTGGTACCAGCTCTACTTTTTTGGAACCTCAATGGAGGTGATACCCAAAAAAGTTGGTACCAGGTACCAGGTACTTTTTCGTAATGGAAAACCACTATATGGCACTGTTTCTACTCTACTTAACTCTCCACTCTACTCTATTTTATTAAACTGGTTGTCATAGCAACGCCATGTGGAGCTGCTGACATCATCTCCAACGCGACATGGAAATGCACGGAGCGGCACGGGGAGAAGAACAAGGGGAAGCCACCGCGGCGGCGCCGCTTCTTTCTGGTTGCCGTCTTTGAACGTAAAGAATCAAAACCGGCCACTGCAGTAGTTTGGTTGTTTAAAAATGGCTCGCTCAGACCAGTCAGTGGTCTGCAGTGCTTTCACGTCACTTTTAAGTACCTCACAGTACCTGCTCGGCCTTTTTTTGGAACCCCCAGATTTTCCTAATGGAAATTAGAGTAGAGTTGAGAAGAGTAGAGCCAGTACTACATAGTGGAAAAGCGCCATAAAAGGTGGACAACCCAAAAAGCAGAAACTCGAGACGTCCTCAGCGCTGGTGCTAATTCAGATTGTGTGAGAATCCATTCAGCGTTGTTGACTGACTGCGCTCACGTGTGCCCGCGGCGAAGAGCTGCTGTCGTGGGAGGACGTGCAGCTGATCGCGGAGATGTCGGGATGCCCCCCCGCGACACACCCCGCCGTCTGCCAGCACAGCCACCTCAACAAGTACCGCTCCATCTCGGGCCTCTGCAACAACAGGTAGGCAAACGACGGCCGCGCCCGCCAGCGCCCGGGCGAGAGCTCGCGTTAGGACGCAGCGCACGCTCGTGTGCACAGGTGAAAACTGTAAAAAAAATCACATTCCAACAGGTCGTTTATAATTGCAAACCAAAGTTCCATTTGAGTGTGACGAGAATTCAATCAGAGATCGGGAGGGACGAGTGAAATCCCGTGACAAACATCAAGCAGAGGCTGGAGCTGAACGTCTCAACGCAACACAGTCAGGCCGAGAGAAGCATCGGAAGCACGGTAGTGGAGATCCAGCGGGGCTGGGAGGCTGCTGGTGGTGGAGGAGGAGCGGAGGCGGGAGAAGGAACCTGAAGATGTGGGGAGGAGGCGGGTTCTGCTACCGGAGATCTGAGAGGGGAGATTGTTAGAGGGCAGCAATCAGAAGCCGACTGGCTCGTCTCGAAAGGCATCGCTCGAAGCTGGCGTGTTCAGTTGGATCGTAGCCATCACACACATTGATCACATTAATCCTCTCACTCATTGTAAATTTCTCTTATTTATTGTTACATTGTTTTTATTGTTTTTAACCCTAACCTAACCCAGCACCGCCTTATAAGGCGGCCTTGAGCACTTTGACGGACAGACAGACGGACAAACAGTCAGTCACAGCAGCAGGTTATAAGAGAAACACTTTGTACATTTTAGAAACAGAACACATGCAGGATGGGGCCAGAGTTATCTAACCTAACCCTAACTCTATATTTATCACATATTTATCGTATAAAATGCTTGTGTCTGTTACACACTGCTCTGCTCCAAGAAGTACTTTACATTTCATTTCCAGTTAATACAGTTTCTATTGATTTATATATTTGATGTGTTTAGATATTGTTCAGGCTGCTGATATTGGGGCAATTTCTATTTTGTAGTATTTGTTATATATCTTGGTACTTCTTTCCCGCATCTTTATATTTATACAAACATGGAGCAACTGTGACCCAAATTCCTCCGGGATTCATAAAGTATTTCTGATTCCGATGCAGTATACACAATATACATACAGCATATGTAAGGTATGTAAGTATGTATATATGTGTTTATATATACATATATATAAACACACATATATACATATATATAAACACACAAATGACTCAGCTATACAAGGAATAAGAGCAAAGTATACAGCTGTATATGGAAGAATAGAAATAAAATTGCATATACATATGCATGTGTGAATATGTTTACTATTATTATTATTGAAGTTATAAATAGAATAGAATAGATAGTAAAATAGAGAGGAGGGAACTTATTGAACTTTGAAAAAGGCTTTTCTTTACTCCTAATGCATTCCATTCCATTATTGTTGTTGCTGCTTTTATTATTATTATTATGATTATCATTTGGCTCGTGATGCTTGTTTTGCATTATTTTTTTTTTTTTAGCCCACAAACGCCGTTTGCAGGAGAGCAGACGGCGCCGCGTCGGGACGTCCTGTGTTTGGCTCCGCGCAATTTCCCAAAAAAAGCTTCACGAATCTCTTTGTCAGACAAAATCCTCTGTGGGGAGCCGCCAACGTCGCCTTGGTCAGATGGCGTCCGGCTGAATACGAGGACGGAGAGACGGAGCCCAAAGGCTGGAACCCGGGACGGCTCCATAATGGCCTCCGGCTCCCTCCGGTAATCGGAAACAACGCCGGGCGGCCTGGGACACGCGGGAGTCTGGGTGGAGAAATGACAAATTAAGCGGGCTCGCCACCGCGTCGCCGAGTTAATGCCGCATTCAATTTATTTCTCTCACCTGTTTTACGGCAGATAAAGTCCACAGCAATTTACGGACGCCGCGACTTTGTGTGAGATGACACCGCCGGCGACTGCATGCGGATATTGTCGCCCGCGCTGAAAAAGAAACAATTTCCATCACTTAAAAAGGAGCCAACCCCCCCACACACACACACACACACACCACCACCACCACACACCACCCTCCTCCCCAACTCTTGAATAAACATAATTTCTCTTACAGCTAATGAAACTATTACGCCGTTATTTGCATTAAATCTCAGCCTTAATTTATGCGCTCATTACAAAGATTGTGGAGGAGCTCATCAAATATGCATCGCTCGTATCCATCCGGCGTTTTACCTCCGTACCAGCCGTAATTTACCAAAGCGTTTTAGATAATTAATGATCTTTGATCCCAACATCTTGTCCTTTTTTTTTTTTTTTTATTTGGAAACTGGGTCATGATATCTTGGATACATAACATGTTTACGCTCTAAAACTTATTTCTAATCATTTGCCAAAGTCCCTTTTTGGATAAATTAGGAAATGAGTGAAAGGCAGCTTGCCCGAGCACATCGCGGCGGCTCTATCAAATCAAAAGATTACTTTATTTATTTTATTTATTTTTTTTCTAGACAATCAACTTAGAGATATATGAGTGTATATTGTCCATTTTAACTCCTGACTTGGCCACAATAGGGCTTAATGGTGCAAAAATAACTAAATCCCCGCTCTTTGGCAGCCGTTGGAAGTAAGCAAGAAGATCCTGAGGGGCTCGCGATTTACACGGCGCGATGACGCCTACTCCCGCCTGCTGGTGGTTTGGGGCCAGTACATCGACCACGACGTGACCTTCACCCTCCAGAGCGCCACGCCGGACTGCTTGAGCACCTGCGAAAATGTGCATCCGTGTTTCCCCATCCAGGCAAGCCGAACGCACCGCCCGCCTGTCTACGAGCCGGTTTTCCTCCTCCCCGCCTCGCCGTCACATCTGTACATTGCAAGTAAAGTCGCTGCCGGAGGCCAGTTAGCTCAGCGGGTGGCTAGCTTGGCTCAAAACGTTGTCATTTTCTCATAGGCTCAAAGACGTCGGCCCCAATTGGACGTTGAAAAGAACGCAGGTTCCAGGTTCGCTTCTCCGCTGGGAGATGCACCAATCAGCCATAACATTATGACCACTGCAGATTTGCCATAGAATATAATGCAACAGCCCTGCAATCAATTCTCCCTTCACGTGGGGTTTTATGTTGCATTTTTTTTTTTTTATTAAACTGTTTGAGAGAGATGTCCCTCATAGTTTGAATATTTTAGGGACACCTCTCAGTCTAACCCAGCACAGTCCAGCAGCATCACAAATTTCAGTCCCAATAACAATCATTCAAATGTGTCAACACCTCTCTAAAGCACCTTCAGTAAAATTCACCATAAAACTCCTCTTGAGGGGAGAATTTTTTTTGCAGAGCTGTTGGATTATATTCCATGGTGAACATGCAGGGGTCTTAATTTTATTCCTGATTAGAGTATGTCCAGGTCTTCTGTAGAGATTATGATCGGGATTGTAGGCGCTCCTCTTTAGCTTTACCTTCTCTTCCAAATATGGTTAACTTTGATTGCACTGCAATAATTGTGATCGCAAAAAAATAGATAAAGCGCCGCCGAGTGATGTCGTGCGGACTTCATCCTCATGCAAAGTCAATCGGCTTTACACTTAACATATGGACATGAAAGCGGTTTTGAAGCGCTCCGACGCAGATCAAACCCTCCCTGGCTCATGCGGCGCATCCAAAGCACCCAAAAAAAAACCAAAAAAAAACAGCAGCCCACAACGGCAATGCTGCCTCGCAGTGTGTCCGATACGATCAGCACCTGCTTTAAAGCAGATTTCAAAGCTCCTTTATGCAGTTAGGTGCAGTTTTTGCAGGTTTATATGCTAGTTCGTGCGCCTCCGTGCAGGAGCCTCAGTTAACTACAATGGAGCGATTCTGCTGCGATTCTGCCGCGACAGCTGCGTCACGCCGCGCCTCCGCCTCGTGGAGCTCAGCCATCCCTCGCCAAGACGGTGAAACATCAAAATGTCTGTGCCAGTCTGTTCAAATTCCATGATCCCAGCGACGGCCGCGCTCCAAAGACACATTCGCTGCATTTCAAGCTGCTCGTCTTTTCATGAGCTCTCTGGCCTTCCCCGCAGACGGGTGCACCAGGCTGCCTGTCCTTTCACCGCTCGGCCGCGGCCTGCTTCGCCGCCTCTGCGCCGGACATCAGACAAGCCCTGCAGAGGCAGCAGATGAACAGCATCACCTCCTTCATGGATGCCTCCCTCGTGTACGGCCAGAGTGCGAAGCTGGAGAGCTCCCTGCGGGACCTCCAGGGCTCGAATGGGAAGCTCGCGGTCAACGACCAGTTCAAGGATCCTCAAGGAAGAGCCTACCTTCCTTACGTACCCGAGCTGCCATCAGCCTGCCAGCAGGACCCTCGCGGGGGCAGGGTGGAGTGCTTCATAGCCGGGGACAGCCGGGTCAACGAGGGTCTGCCCTTGATCGTTTTGCACACGCTGTGGCTGAGGGAACACAATCGAATCGCCGAGGCGCTGTCACGCCTCAACGCTCACTGGAGCCCGGAGACGACATACCAAGAAACCCGCAAGATTATCGGAGCTCTGCACCAGGTACGTGGTGATTCCAAGCGAAAGTATCAGCGCGGCAAGCCTTCCCGGGGTCCGCGCAAACGTCAGAAAAGCCGCGCAAAAACGTCAGTTGTAATGGGATTGCATGGCTGCGGTGCTGTTTTGCGTTATCAGGAGCGCGCACCCAGTGGGTGCTGGGCTTCTCGGGGCTCCTTCCTGTCTCGTCCATGAGCGAGTGTTACACGGAGCATTAGTGCGACAGGCGCAGAGTGGCGCACCGAACCGCGGGGGCGCAGGGAAGGGGAGCCGGGGCGGGAAGGCGAAGCTCTCAATTTGCCAGTTGATCTGCGTTCCAGCAGGTGATCAGCGGCGCCGAGCTCGGCCGTCAGGAGCTGAAAACGTTTCGAGGGGGGTGAAAATCTGCCGGACATTAATCAGATAGTTGGGGCGCAGTCGTGGATTAACGGCTGCTACTTTTTCAGATGAGGAAGGACATTTACAATGTTAAGAGGAGATGGGTCTTGGGGGTGGGGGGGGTGGTCTTAAATTATTGGTGAGGCTGAAGTATTTTACGTCCTATCATAGCAAAGGCTGTTATCCTCCCTGTGTTGGGCGGTGGAGTGAAAGTGATTTACTATCCGGTCATACCAGACTGCAAAAATCACTGTATTCTATATATATATATACATATTGTTTTTTATTGCGAAAAAACCCCCCAAAAACTCTCAAAGTTGAGATGACAAATTGCTGTTTTTGTCTCTCGCGCGTGCGTGTGATTCATCCTAAAACGCAGAATTCAGAAGTCAATACTTTATTTCCCGGCTACCCGGCAGATAAAAAGACTGTGATTACAGTCGAGCAGTCGTGTGATGAATAGCAAATAATCGAAAAGTGCACTTCAGATCGCTGCGGAAGCCGAAACCCGGCGGATACAAGTGGGCACAGACTCCACGTGACTCCCGTGACTGCGTCATGGACGGGGCTTCGGCGGACCCGAAGCGAAACGCCGCCGATTGCTCGTCACACACACACACACACGCACACACGTGCGCGCGCGCAGCTGCTTCAGCCAGCCGCTGTCGTCATGTGAGATAAGTGGGATCGACGCCTCGCACCCGCATGAATAACAACCCCTGATCCTCTGCAAAACAACACTCGACGTTTTTAATTTCCCCTCTGCCCCCCCCGGTGGTTGGAGGTCAGGGTCAGCCGAGCCCCCCCCTGTGGTCATGTATGCTATTTATATGCATATTCCATTGTTGTTCATGCAATATTCATGCGGCCGAGACCATTAGAAATAAGCCCCAAGTGAGAGGACAGGTGTGACGCTGAAACCAGCCTGTAGATTAGCAATCTTATATGTCAAAAAAAAGCGATGAGTCGGACAAATCCATCGTAAAGACGAGCGTGATTAGACTGCGTGACCACACTCAACCAGCATGTTTGCGTTTTTTTTTTTTTTTTTGTTACATAGCTTTTTTTTTCACAATTCAATTAAAAAAAAAAGAAAATTGAATGCAAAGAAGTAAACGAGCTTTGTAATATTGATGCCAGGAACACGAACGTGCCCCTTCATCACCCTTAACCTCCGGAGACCCCGCGCCCTCGTATGAGGACATTGTTTTTACGAAAAAAAAACCGTCTTCCTGTACAAAGATAAACTTTTGTTTTTATACTTCTTAGGTCCTAAACATCTGGGATAAATTAAAAAATGCAAAGTCCGGGTCTCAGGAGGTTAAATCAGAGACATTAATAAAGACAAATCGCTTGTAGAGAACTGAACCGCGTGCAGTGTGTGATTCTTATGTCCTGGCGACTATGAAAAAGAACAGTTAAAAAAAAAAACACAGTGGTGGTTAGACAGGTGCTGTTCGCCAAAAAACACGAGCTGGACGAGCCGCAGAGACGGATGCCAAGTGGCGCGCCCGGCCTGGAAGGGGCCTTTAGCTCCATCCGGCAGGCAGCCGCAATCTCAGCAGCTCGGATCGCCAATTGATGCGGCCGACCCCCGCAAGATGGCTGCCGTCTCCGGTGATCCCCGTATCTCGCTCGCTCCCTGCCGTGGCTTAGCGGGATCGTTAATGACACCCAGCCAGAGTCGTTTTTATTTATTTATTTATTTTTTTAGGACACTATCTTTGTCTTGTTTTTCTCGTTTTGCGCTCATGATTTCAGCTTTGCTCTTCCCGCTCCGACAGGTCGTCAAAGTGTCAGGGTGACGCGCGCCGCCGAACGCGGCCAAACGCCTTTTAATCCCAGACGCCTTGTTATCGTTATTCTTTTTTTTTTTTTTTGTGGCTTTCTGCTCCCACCGAACGCGTAGCCAGGAGATTTTTGGCTCATTAGCCGCATCTTCTCAGGAAGCGGGCTGCGTTTACGGAGCGCTTCTCTACCTCGACGGCGCTCGGAGCACTTTACGCCGCTTTTGGCCTCGCTCTCCCAACAACCACTCACGCGCGCGCACGCATTCACGCTGACGTCCGGAGCGGCTGTGTGAGATTCCGAGCTGGGAATCGAACCGGCGACCCCCCCGGCTGGCCGCTCCGCCGGCTCAGTCCGCAAAAAAAACAAAAAAAAAACGGCCAAAGCTTTGACGTGAAATAAGACTCAGCATATCTTCTACACTGTTCCGCAACCGAGCTCAACCGCCGCCGATGACCACTGGTCTGTTCTGACATGTGCTCTGGGTGGGCTTAACCACCAATTGGGGAGACAAAACATGTTTGACATTTACACACACACACACACACACACACATTTGCCGAGGACTCGCTGCAGTCCTCGCAGGCTCACGCGGGCCAGCTTCGCTGCTCGGGTTGATACTGCGCCGCTCCCGACGACTAACCGCGGAAGCTTTGAGGCATTATTGTGTTTGCGGTGCCAGTAATTGCTACCCACTAAATGAATAATAAATAAACAATAAATAAACAAACAGCTTCCAAGGGCGTGCGCAATTAGCCAGGAAACGGAATGTAAAAGATAAAAACGAGTGCCTGGCTGGCGCCGGCGGCGGAGGCTGGCGGGCGGGTGCCTGGTTTCAGCGTAAAAGCGCGCGCGGTTTCTGCAGACGCTCGCGCTTTTTGCCGACGGCGTTAGCGCGTTAGCAACCGACTGCGCGGACCAATAGCCGAGCGTTGCGGCTTCAGGGGAAAGACGTAGCTTTGTTATTTGGATTATTATCATAAGTTAGGTGGAGCTTTTGACACTTCATGACAGAAGGAGCGCGGCGAGCGAACGGAGGAGCGACGCACACAAGAGAGGAGCCATTATTTGCAGGAAATACAAGCGATCCACAAACAAACATCTGGGGTCAGACTGACTCGCATCTAAATGGTGGCGCTCTTTTGTCCGGGCTTCGCCTGCGAGCGGCGCGCGGGGATATCATATTTAGGACAAAGCTGGCGGGGGAGATGGAGGGGAAAAAACCCACAAAGAAGAATGA
>CAAKHG010045231.1:0-12968 GCA_901007715.1 Dactylopterus volitans
TAAACCTCCGCCGCGTGTCTCCCCCCCCCCTCCAGCACGTACCACGGCGTGAAGGCCGAGGTCGTCTACCGCTGCGACACCTGCCTGCAGACCTTCGCCAACCGCAGCAACCTGAAGACGCACGAGAAGCACGTCCACAGCAACGAGCGGCTCTTCTCCTGCGACTCCTGCGCCAAGACCTTCAAACGCAAGAAGGACGTCGTCCGCCACCAAAGACAAGTGAGGGTCCGAGAGGGCCTTTGGCCACGCGGAGACACGCGGTTTCAGCCCAGATCTGAAGCTCACGTTCTGCCTCGGGTTTTTTTTTTTTTCTCCCGCCGCCACCGCCCAGGTCCACGAACGCAACAGCCTGCACCACGTGTGCCCCACCTGCGGCAAGGCGCTCAGCTCCAAGACGGCGCTGGTGCTGCACGAGCGGACGCACACGGGCGCCAAGCCCTTCGAGTGCACCGAGTGCGGCGCCAGGTTCACCCAGAACTCGGCTCTCAAGATGCACCGCAGGTACCGCGAGGATGGCGCCACGCCTGCGGGCAAAGAGGCGGGATCGCTTAGCGTCGCCGGGTTCGCGATCGGGAATGCCGAACAGTGATCAAAACGTGCCGCTTTAGCGCCGCGGTGACGGTGTTTTTGTGTGTTTAGGATCCACACGGGCGAGAAGCCGTACGCCTGCGACGAGTGTGAGGCCCGTTTCACCCAGAAGCACATGTTGGCGTATCACAAGAGGTCGCACACAGGTAAGAGGGAGCGACGCGTCGGGGCCTTCTTGAACACCCTCCTTTCCCCCCAACCTCCAACCTCCGGATGTGAAGCTGGTCTTTGCTGTGTGTCGCCAAGGCGAGAAGCCCTTCATGTGTGAGGCCTGCGGGAAAAGCTTTGCGTCCAAGGAATACCTGAGACACCACTCCAACATCCACACCGGGTCCAAGCCGTACAAGTGCGACCACTGCGGCCGGGGCTTCGCCCAGAGGAACTCCCTCCACCAGCATCTGAAGATACACACAGGTACTGGGAAGAAAACGTTCAAAGCTTCTTCTTTTTTTTTGTTGTGTTTGCTCGCGAACGCGCCTGCACGCGCTTCACGCCGGGTTGTCTCTCGCCAGGCGAGCGTCCCTACAGCTGCAAGGACTGCGACAAGCACTTCACGCAGCTCAACGCCCTGCAGAGGCACCAGCGGATCCACACCGGCGAGAAGCCCTACATGTGCGGCCTCTGCGGGCGCACCTTCACCGACAAGTCCACCCTGCGCCGGCACACCGTGGTGAGTCTAGCTCGCGATCGCCACGGCGCTCTGCCGTACCTGGGGGGGGGGGCAAGGCCTCTGCCGAAGGGTCGTCACACTTGTTAACGCCTCTCTCGCCTCCAGATCCACGACTCAAACGCTCCGTGGAAGAACTACCTGGTGGTGCTGGAGGGGAACGTCGAGGACCGGAAACCCAAAGCCCCGACGAAGGAAGAGCCAGAAACGGCGGGAGAGAAAAGGGGCACCAGGAAAAGCGGCGACGGCGCCTGCTCCTCCGCCGCTGCCGATTCCGGTGAGACCCACGCCGTGGCGGTGCCAGCTGAGCCGGTCGTCCTCCCGTCCGAGTGGACCGGCCACGGAACCATCGCTCTGGTCAGTCACGGCGGCCTGGCCGGGATCACTGTGATCCACACCGAGGTGCCGCCGGGGACCCAGATCCAGCCCATCGTCACCACGGACGGCACCGGGGCCAGCGTCCTCTCCCTGGACAGCTCGGCCATCCCCGTGCCCTTCTCCATACCCGTGTCCATGGCGCCCTCCCTCCCCCTGTCCTCTGACTCCACGTCCCTGGCCCTGACGGCGCCGTCGTCGGACTGCGCCCCGGCCTCGGACGCCCCAGCCTCGGACGCCCCGGCCCGCCCGCGCCGTCCGTCCTGGAGGCGGCCGTCTCGCAGACCATCTTGGCCCCGTTGTCAGACAATCTGGCCGCTTCCGACACGCCCGCCTTAAATCCCGACATTCAGACTGTGATTGTCGGCAGCGGCGCCGGCGAAGACGAGCGAGCGGCTGCCGTGCCGAGGGGCGGCGAGGACGGGGGACCCGGCGACGCCTCGGGCGACACGACGGGGCCCCCGGCTCAGGAGGATTCACGGTAGATCGGGCGCGCAAAGCTCAAACATGGCCGACTGAAAACTCCCACCCCCACCTCGCCTTTCCCCGTGTGCTCCGGCGTCTCTTTGATTGTGTTTTCTTTTTTGCATTAAGTGTCCTGAACGCGGCCTCTGACCGCGCGGCATCTCATCATTACAATTACCAAAAAAATGAAATGTTTTGTGCGAGTCGGGCTTGGATGTCACGCTCGGTGTAAGAAAACCATTAAAACACCTTTTTTTTGTGGCTCTTAAGTCATATTTTTTTGGAGGACTAGGAATAAAGGAAGGGGGGATGTTTGGCTTTCAATGCCAAACGCGACGGCAGATATATGAGCACGCTTTTTCTCCGCTGAAGGAGTGTGTGTGTGTGTCAGAGGAACAAAAGAATAAGACAGTTCAGCGGGGAGCAGCAACTGGCACAGAAGAAGAAAACAAATCCAGAACGGCGCCCCGGCGGGAAGCTTTCCAGCCGCCGTGGAGCGACTGAGCGAGCGCGGCCGTCAGGAGCGCCGCAACCGGGGATGATGATCGGGAATGATGCGTTCAAATCGTCCTCAAAATCCTGAGTTTCCCCTCTTTGGGATCCTTCCCCGTGCATCCGCAGCCGTGTCTTGAAAAGCATCGAGGTGAGCGACAACAAATGCCTGCGTGAAATCCCAAAAAGGCTTTATTTTGCTCCCTCTTAGCAACAAATCTGTTTCATCTCAGCAATAAAGTTGAATTCCCCCCGACCCCTTTTAAAAAAACAAAAAAACAGATTTGAGCTCAGTGAAATATAATTAGGCTGTTCCAACTCGGTGGGTGTTCAAAAGGGGGTCTCATTTCGAGAAATGCGGAAAATTATTTATGGTGACTAATTACGGGATTTTAATTAGTTTCCAGCCAAACAAGATCTGGATGCTCGCAAAATAACTGGGCTAATTACTTTTTAACAACTCCCAAGCGGGTCGCCGTCGGAGGAACATATGGGAGCATGACGCCGGGACGGCAAACCCTAGATGACATACGGGATGGCGTGACATCACTTGACGTTATTGCAGTAGAGAGTAAGGCGCCGCAATATTGTATTATTAAGCGCTTCATGGATGATTATGTGCACAAGAAGATGACTTTAAAGGCGCATGCAGAGGGCTTAAAGGGCCGGACAGCAAATCTGGGGTATAATATCTTTATTGTAGTTCATTCGCACAAGCGTACAGATCATATCCGAGGTCCGCCTGCAGGAAGCGGAATGGGCGGGGGCGACCGCGACCCCCACCTCTCTCTCTCCCCTCCCCCCGTCGGTAAAAACTTTGGTCTGGCTCGTGCGGGGGCGAAGGTCAACACGGCACGTTTTAACTATACACAGCGACATGCTTGGGGCGACCGGCCTTTTTTTTTTTTTGTTTTTTTTTCCCGGACGGCGACGGCGGAGCTCGACAACACGACACAGCACAGCACGAGATGAGCCGCTAGCGGCGGACCGGAGAACTACAGCCGCCGGGAGGAAGGAAGGGACGAGGAGGAGGCCCGAGTTAGTGATTCTCATTCATAAATTCATTACTCGCGGGCAAAAACTAGGAGCTGCGGCGTACATATTCAAACATTCTACGCGTTGTTACGTCAACGGATAACCCGGCGATAATTCAAACCATGAGCACGGGCGGAAAGGATGAACAAATCGGCGGCTGTGACTAGATACAAATGTTAACAGTCGACACTTGGGTGCATATCGTTGCCCTTCGTCAAGGAGAGGCTCCCTCTATGATGACGAATGTGGAAATTCAAAACATGATAAACGGAGAGTCGAATCCAAACGCGCCGTCACGCTCTTCTGTACAATGTTTGGTTGAGCACAAACTAGATTTAAAGTAATTTTTTTTAAAAAACAAAAAAACAAGCTGCAGTTGACTAGGAAACGCTACACTGTACAAAACATGCAGTGTTTTTTTTTGTCACTACTAACGTCTGTTTTCAGATACAATATATATATATATATTTACCATCTGAGATCCCCTCCCCTCGCCCCCAGGGACAGATTTCAGCTTTAAAGGTATGCAGCAGTCCTCTGGGCAGAGGTGAGGGCGGGGGGGGCCTCGTCCTGAGCAGACTCGGAGGCGCTCGGAAGGGGGAAGCAAAGACGGCGGCGCTGCGTTAGCAAGTGAGCACGGTGCGTAGCATCTGCAGATGCTACGCACCGTGTGGGGGTGAGTGAGAGAGTGTGTATGTGTGTGTGTGTGTGTGTGTGTGTGCGTGCGCGCGTGAAAAGCATGCATGATGGATTTGTCCCTCCATGCTGCTGTTCCCGATCGCAGCTCCCTCTCATTTCAGGTCCCCCTCATCGCCCTGGATGGTCTTTTTGATGCGCAGCAGCAGGGTCGTGTGCCACTGGTCCAGGCGCGAGATCGAGTCAAACTCCTTCACCTGCCGCGAGAGACACGCAAGAGCTTTTCAGTCGCCGCCCCCGGCACCCCCACCCGAGATGCAACTACAAGCATGAAGGTTAACCCCCATATTTTCTTCAGTGAAGTGCAGCTTCTGCCCCCCGGCGCTGTGAGTGTGTTTAAGTGATACTTGTAGCCGGGCTTGAGGCGTAGCTATCGAGGACCTGGACCCGCCAGTCCACCAGACGTCAATGTCAGGAGGGACCTTCCAGATTCTGTTTTCAAACACCTGACTCAAAGTAGCCTCTGCTGGATTTTCCTATTTGTGCCAAGTATCATATGTTAACATACTATGTCAAAAAAAAAGGTCCAGAGTGTCTTGCTTGTCTGTACACACCAATCAGCCAAAACATTATGACCACTGCATGTTTACCATAGAATATAATGTATTATGTTGAATTTTTTCTTGAATCTGTTTGAGAGAGTTGTTGACGTATTTTAATGCCCGTTATTGGGACGGTAATGTGTGATGCTCTTGAACTGAGAGGTGTCCCTAATATTTTGGTCATGCATTAGGGTGACAATATCTTGCAGTGTTCTGCATAGGCTCTCGGTATTCTACGGTAAATATGCGGTGGGTTTAATGTTACGGCTGATCAGCCAATGGGAAACGAAGCAGACGACCGCGTGTGAGCTCTAACTGAGCATTCAGACAGGAGGTCTCTCTGCGTTAGAGGCTGGCGGTGCATCACGGCCGGTGTGGGCGTCAGAGTGAAGTCGAATAACTTCATGAGCTTTGATGCACGAAAACCAACCCGAGCTTCAATGTGCTCCGCCTGATGGAGTCTTTGAGTAGATAAAAGTGCCAAATCAAAAACATAGTTCCCATCAAACAACAGTCCTCTATGTGGTATGACGGGAGGAGAGACTGGCCATTGCTGCTGTGGAGGTTCCTCTTAGTTGCTGTGAATCACACGGTAACGTCACTGATGTGCAGCGTAATCGTTTGTTATGCTAAATTTGATGCGGCGGTTTAATTACAGGACTGATGCGGTCAAACAAGTTGGTGTCAGGGGGTCTTGAGCCCACCGCATCCCACATGAAGTCACTGCGAGTGTCGTAGAGTCGGCATCCACAGCAAACGATGGCATTACCGATCAGACTGCATCAGACTGCTCCGTCCCGTCTCTGGCCAAGTGCCCACGGACAAACGGTCAGCAAGACGTCCTGAATCTTTGTTTATTTCTACTTTTTTTTTCGTATCCTCACCATCCCCACTGAAGAGCACCGGCCGTTAGAACCAGCAGAGCCGCCTGGCGCTTCATTCATCCCCGCTAGCACTTCATGTCGAGCATGTTAGCTTTTACTGTGCTGTAAAGTTTCTCAGCTTGAGTTAACTTTGACAATTTAAAAAAAAAAAATCAGCCGTGATCGTGTTCCACCAGTCTGCACCAGTTTCAGCCCTGGCGGACTAAAGAGATACCTGGGGTCCATCTTTCAACTTTCTGGAACCCTGGAGGGATCCGACTAAAACTACAAAAGCTTTAGCGGTGGGATCCCCGCGCTCACAAAAGCCCTGTGTTCAAACTTTCATGGGGTACGCCAGACTTACTGCCTCTGTGAAAGCTTCGCTGTTCTGTTCCTCGTGAGCCTCCAGAAGTTTCTGTTGAAGCGGCAAAAATGTAGGTTATTGTTTTTTTTTCTTGAGTAAAAGAAAAGAGTGAAGCCGCCAGACTCCCCCGGGAGCTCTCTGCATCGGGGTTACCTTCAGCAGCTTGCATTCTCGAGAGTCCGAAAAGGCCGGGAACATCTCCTCGTACTTCTCGATCGCGATCTGCGGAGACAAGCGCGTTGGCGTTAGCGTTTCCGACACGGCTCCCGTTCATGAATTCCGGGGACGAGCCGCCGAGAGGCGCGCACTTGCCTTGGCGTTGAGCTCGTCCACGATGAAGTGACAGAGCGCGGCTTTGAAGAAATACTCCTTGGCGCTGTACTTCAGCAGCGGGTTGTCCATGGTGTTGGCCCCGACCTGCGCGCAACCACACGGGAACGCATCGGAAAAATCAGGACGGAACAAACTCGCGCGTGGCTTCAGAAGGCGCGAGCGGGACGCGACGCCGGCGGGTGAAGCCCCGAGCCCACCTGCTCGTAGATCTCGATGGCCTTCTGGTACTGCTCCAGCTGGGCGCAGTAAGCCCCGACCTTCAGCAGGCACTTGTTGGCCGAGCTGGAGAAGCAGAATCAACACGGCCGTCAGCGGAAAGCCGACATTTCACATCCAAGACGAGCGCGTAGCCGAACACCCTCCAGTACGTTAAGACACTAAAACGCTGAATCGATGGAGAAATCTAATGAACGCAGACGCGTCGGCTAGTTTGTGTTTTGTTCAGAAAAAAACTGAAACGACCGTACTTTTTTGTGTAAGCGGCATGGTGAGGTCCTTTAGAAAAAAGGGCCGTTACGCTCTGGGTAAGATCTGTACGTGTTCTGCGATAAATATTACCTGGACGTTGTTAAAAGGTGTTGGATCATCATTTTTTATTTAATCTTTTAACTTAAGTGCTCCGTCGTGTGTATTGAGCACTGCAGGATTACAAACTGCGGACCGATTTTTGCGGCATTCATTCATCAAACCCGCGACCTCGTGGAAAACAAAACGTGAAGAATTCTGCACAACGTACATAACGCAACTCTGTTTCAAAGCCGCTGTAGCTGCTTTCCCTGTTTTCTATTTATATTCTCATATTTCCTATATTTTCATATTTCTAGACTCTCCAGATGTGCATACGTTCCTGACTCAAGGAGAGAAGCCATTCGCCATTTTGCTGTGTAATGACGATAAAGATGCTTCTGATTCTGGAGCCAATAGTGTGCCGAGTTGGAATGTAATTAATTGGAAACCATAAGACTTGGTATCAAAATTGGTGGTTTACTGGCAGGTTATTCAATGTCTGATGGCCAATATGATATCATGTTATTTTGTGTTTGGTTTCTGCATCTGATACAGTAACTACAACGTTGCATCTCCAGTGTTCTGGTGACGCAGTGGGCAACAGTACCTGTTTGACTCCTCTCCTTTGTAGTAGTCCGCCGCCTGCTCGTAATGTGCGATGGCCTTTACGAGGGGAAAAACGACAAATTGATTCCTCATTGCTGGAAACATGTCCGATAACTGCTGAATCCGAATTCACCTCCATCGCTAACAATCAACATGTGCGCGAACCTTCTCTATGTCCACCAGGTCAGACTCGTAGATCTCGGCGATGCTGATGTGGTGTTTGGCCGCGATCGTGAACCTTCCCTGGGGGGCGGGGTGGAGGAGAGAAATCGTTACTAACCGGATCCGCGTGCGGACGCCTCTTGAGTCAATGAAAGTGCCGCGTTACAATCGGGGCGCAGGCAGGGGCGGGGGGGCGGGGTCAAGTTGGAGGCTGCGGTCTGACTCTCACTAAAAAGGGTTGGGGGGGTGAACGAGCAGGGGATGTAATGAAGGCATCGGGGGTTGAGACAAAAGCGGTGTGTCATGAATTATGTTACGAGGCCGCAGGAAGCGTGAGAGAGGCATCAAGAGTTTGTAACTCTGGTATCAGGATATGCAGGGTTTCAAAAATGATGTGATATCTGATGTTTGTTGTTTTTTTTTTTGACGTCTGCTGGATACATTCTACCACTTTCGTTTTTTTCAACGAAAGGCTGAAAGATGTTACAGAGACACATCTGGACACTTCTCATCCACAACGACAATGAGATGGTCAGACCTGCGCAGCTGCATCTTACCATGTCTGTGTATATATCGATGGCAGCATTTAAACACTTGATTGCCTCTTTTGGCAGCATAAAAAAAAGGGGGGAAGAGGAGGGAACAGTTAGACATCAGTAACAGTTAGTCGGGGCAGATATCCGATGAAACCCGCAAAAATTCGGCACCGGGTCTGCGCGAGTTAACGAGGTGAAACGCGCCGTGTAATCTGGCGTCAAATACGGGAAGTAACGCAAAATCCTCCTCTTCTTTCCATGAACTGATAATCTGACCAGCTACCGAACATCAGCTACATCTGTGCAGCAGAGGATATCAAGTTATGCATCGGAGTGACTAAGGAACACAAATAAATGGAAATATCTCTGACTTATTGCCAGTGTATATTGCTTTTGTTTTGTAGAAAGACAACACAGGCGGTGACATTTCTGGAGAGGTGACTCATTTCCCGACAAGAGGACCAACCGGCGGCGGGGGAGGGGTGGGCAGGACGTGTCGTTCTCGAGTCGCTGTTTGTTTAAAAACGGCGCGCGAGGAAAAAAGCTGAGCGCGACCGCAACGGGAGGTTTCTAAAAGGGCCGCGTATTCAGCACGCCGTCAGCCCGCTCGGGGCGCCCTGACGCGCGGCCTCACCGTTGGGGTCGGACTTCTTGTAGGCGTTCCCGGCGTCGATGAAGCTCGTGGCGCAGTCGTGCTTGTTCTGCAGCTGCATGTGGAGGCGCGCGGCCTTGCAGAACGCGCTCCCGGCAGCTGGAGACACGGTCACAAAAAATATATAAAAATAAATAAATAAATTCATGCACACAACAACAACAGCAGCGCATCGTCTTCCAAGACTCTCCGGTGCACTTAAAAATTATGAGCTTGAATATTGTTAAAAGCAGAGGAGAACTTATCGCACCGTTCCAGTTCTTGGCCATCTTGAACATGTTGGCTGCTCTGCAGTACATCTCGCATGCCTCCTCCACTTTGTGATGTCCCCTGGACACAAAAAGAAAGAAAGAAAAAAAAAAAAGAAAATAAAAAACATGTGAGCTCAAATTGAATATAGTACAAACGCTCCCGGGGTGCACTCGGGTTTAGAGTGGTAAGATTTCCAACTCTGGCTAACATGTTATATATATATATATATATATATATACCTGGCGTCAAGAGGTGATGGACCGTTTCTCATGGATGTGCAATTCTAGAATAAACCACCCGCGCACCGGCGTGATGGATCTCCACCCCTCCGTGACAAGAAGTGGACCTCCGGGAGCTCGCGGCGGTTGTAATAATAGTCTAGTCATTCAGTCATGGCGGAGGATTACATCACCGCTTGGCCGGGCCACAGCGCTGCCGGCGCGAGGCCCGCCGAGAGCCATCGCGCACTAGGAGGAGGTGCCGTCTCGCAGCATCTGGGGGTCAGCGAGGACGGCGCCCCGGGACGCGACTGAGTCACGGAAGCCGCCCGCCTGCGCCTCTGCACTTCATATTATGCAAACTCATGCTTCTCCGCTTGCGTTTTCCATCGCAAAATTATGCAAAGGGGGTGATGGCGCGCCTGGACTGGACTTAAAGCGCCGCCGCGTTAATGATCACCCCGCGGTTGCGCACACGCAGTAAAGACTTGGATAAGTAACCCCGGGGTTCATTCTTATTCATGACACATTTTCTCTTTAATGTACAAATCCCACAACGCTGAATAATTGATACGCAGAAAAGTGCTATTAAAACCATCCACGCTTAATATCGTTATCAACAGCCAGATGCGTTTTTGCCTCGGGCACTTTTGCCGTGCCAAAACTGGCGCCTGCGGACACCGCCGTTCATTTGCATGTCGGTCGCTGCCACACAGAGACGTGATCGTGATCTTTGACCCCTCCCTGTTCCTGTAGGATTGGCGTGTAAACACCTCCCGCAATCCCCGGGCCGCTCACAACAACCGAACTGAAAGATGCCTCCGAGCGACCCTGAGCACGTGTGTGGCGGCGCTTTATTGTGAAAGTGTCTCGCTTCAGTCAGGTAACACAGGTCTGAATGTTTGGTCTCTTTACTTTCTGCAAACAGATGCCTGCAAATGACCTTGTTTTTTTGTTTTTTTATATGTGGGATTTATGGGCTGAAAGACACAACGGGCCCGCGGCACGACGTGGGTCAGTTGGCGGCGTGACCGCGTTGTAATCCCCGGGGAGGGGGGAAGGGGGTCACGTGTTCAGTCCACGGCAGACACCATGTTGACCACGACACAGAGACCCCCCGGTTGAGCCACCGCCGCCGCCATCAGTGCGTCAACGCCAAGCGTTTTGGCGTAAAGCGCCTTGAGCATTGTTAAAGTCGAACCGCCCCCTACCATCATATCTGCGACCGCTAATCTATCAGAATAAGGAAGAGGGAGTGAACTGACGATTATCCGATCACGGGCCGCCGGAGAAGCGGTGGGATTAAATCAGCTCCTGCTTCCTCCTGCTCCTGTTCGCACATGCTGAGATTATGTTGCTTTCAAATCGTTTCGGCTATTCTGGATTGTTTTGTGCTATTCCATCTTCCAAATGAGCCTCCGTTCGTTCGTTCCTGCACCGCTTCCCCTTACATAAAAGCTCAGATTTGATGACAATGCCATAAAAAAAATGAATATTTTTTTCAAGGTTGTGTTTCTGTGAACACTCAAAAGGCGGCTTGCTTCAAATTAGCTCAAGCTTAAATGGATTATAATCCTTTTTTTGGGGGGGGTGGGGGGTTAGCAAAGGAATCCAAGGTTGTGCCACTGACTGCTGAGAGGCCACGAAGAAGAAACCTGGAACCTCAAATCTGACCGGATGGCATCAAGCATGTTCTTGCCCCCATCCGCTGGGATCGATACCCGCCAGCACTGCGCGCTACGGGGAGACGATCATAAACACTGGCTCGCCGTGTGTGCGTGTGTGCGTGCGTGCGTGCGTGTGTGTGTGTGTATTATCGCCGCCGCCTCCACAGCCAAACCATGACTGACCGCCACAGCCCCTCGCCACTCTCAAGCTTGATGCAGCAAAAACGGAGATCACCTCCGTGGATGACGAGGCAGCGCGGGCAGAAAGGCTGCGGGGCGGCTTTATGCTGAGTCAGGATAAAACCAGAATAAATAAATAAATAATGCTAAAAAAAAACAAGCAACAACCACCTATGTCGCATGTTTTGGCGTCCCGACAGCGCGCTGCGCAGCTCGGCGGGGGCCGCGCGACGAGTCCGGCTTGTTTACCGTCGCGGCAGCTAACTTAGCTAACCGCTCTGCGCACAAGTGCCACGCGCCGCCGCGCATCCACCGGGGTTTTTAGACAGAAATGGATTTAATATGCCTCATTTTTGGGGGTGGAGTGGGGAGAAATAGGCTGCGTGCCAACTTTAGCAGTTATGGCCGGCTGGCTGTTTGTTGTTTGGTGCAGTGCTGGTCTTACCCGCCGAACATCCCTCCCAAAAAAGAGCCCGACGACTTGACTTTCTTGTCCGCGTCGGCCATTAGCTGAATGGCTTCCTTCTCCTTCCCGGAGTTGTCCATTGCTGTTATTATTTGTTGTTGTTGTTTGTTTGTTTTATCTGAATGTAAAGCAAAGTTCAGCTGCGGTGAAATAAGGAGGGGAAATCTCCCGCAGAGGATTCCGCCGTCACCGGATTAGAGTCGATGGGTTTTACGGGGCGCAGGCGAGCGGCGGCAGTTGAGTGGCTAAGCCGAGCGGCGCGTGTCATCGCGAGACTTGGGAGTGCTCGGCGAGACCAAAAAAAAAACAAAAAACTACAACTCCCGCCGACGTCGTTACGTAACGACGTTCGCCTCCCGAGGCGGCGTCTGTCCCCGGCGAGTGACCCCAGGTTCCCCGTCGCTAGTGGCAACGGCCGCGTTTTATTAAAGGTTATTGCCTGCAAAAGTGAATGTTTTTCTTAAACGCTGCATTCCAAATGCCTCTTCTGAAATTAGCGGATAATTATAACAGGAAGAATGATAATAAGAATGATAATAATGACAAACAACAACAACAATATCATCATCCTTAATTATCACTTTAATTATCATTATTGTGATATCAAGATTATTATCATATCATTATTATTATCATCTGCTATATCAGATGATGTAGTTGGAACGCCAATTTTATCACTAATATTACTATCATTGTTATCATTAACAGGAATTACAACACTGTTACTGGAATTATGATTATTTTCTGCTATCATCAGAAGAGGGAGTTGGAATCACTATCAATAACATGAATTACATAATTATATTTGTTGTTCATAGTATTATTAGTGATGATAATGATAGTGACAATTATTATTAACAATAATAATAATGATAATTGTTGATAAAATATAGGGTTTTTTAGTATTTGTAGTATATTATCAACACGGCTACGTGGACGACACCCAGCGTCCCGACAGGAAACAAGCCGGGAAGCAAACAACTGTGCTCAGCAGCAGCAGCTGCGGCCATGACGCCTCTAATCCGGGACGCACGACCGTTGTTGCCTCAGCGACTGGGCGGAGATTAGGCAGAGAATATCCCAAACATTCCTGAGCATCGCATGACTTTGGTAGATAAAGTAAAACGAAATAAATGAAAGAAAAATATAATATTTACATCACATAAAAAAGTTCTTGCTCACAATGGCAGCCTGCATGGCAAAGGGGCTGAGTTTATTGAGGGAAGGGGGGCGGGGGGGTCACGATCTAAAAGAACTGATTACGGTGGAAGAAAGAATGAGGTAGCAATTTTAATTTTATAA
>CAAKHG010045232.1:0-22219 GCA_901007715.1 Dactylopterus volitans
TGTTTGCAGGGTTTTTGCATTATATTCTACAGAGAACATGTAGTGGTCATAATGTTATGGCTGATCGGTGGATATACTGGATATACAGCATCATTCGCATCATTTTATATAATCAGACTAATTCAGCAACAATAATATTGATAGAAATGTGTCAATGTCAAATCCCTTGCACAATATATGGTATACATGACTATACTATTACACAACTGATTAGTTATTGATTAGGATATGAAATTCCATTATGACTGAATCAGTCAGTGGTCACTGATATCGATATCCACACGTAGGAAATTCTCTACAATTGCTTTCCGGTGATCATAAACCTCAAAACAGAAACCTTTTTTCTTTTTCTATTCTACCTTTCTTTTTCATTAATCCAGTGCATTGACATGTTGATGATGTCATACATGATAGTTCCTCGCTGTCAGAACGAGTGATGGACTCTTCACTGGCCTGTAAGCCCGGTCGCATGGACTGGCCCATTTGCAACAGAACCCGGCCTGGTTTTCAGCCTGACATGGGTCTGAGTGTCTGGGTTTCTCAGCACATATATCAGCTCATCCTACAACTCTGCTCATGCTTCTGTCGATCATTTTGATAATGTGTGTGTCTGGTACATATTGCTCTGCTTTACAGAGGTACTTTACATTTCATTTCTACCTACTGTAGTTTCTATTAATTTGTTTATATACTTGATTTGCATAGATATTGTTCATATTGGGTCTATTTCACCATTTTTTGGTAACAATTTGTAATATGCTTTGTTATATTTTGGTACTTTCTCCCTTGTATCTTTGTATTTATTTCCACTTAACATAGATTATATTGATTTGTTTATGCATTTGATTGTTTGATGCACACAGCAATATTTTGCACACTTGTAACTGTACTCATGATTGTACTATGACAGGATTATATATTGGATTTGTTTAGAAATTGTTCATACTGGGTCAATTTCTATCTTGTAATATTATTATTTCTATATAAAAATATTGGCATATTTGTATATCTTGGCACTTCCTTCCTGTATCTTATATTTATTTATACTGAAATGGAGCAACTGTGACTGTGACCATACAATTTCCTCCGGGATTGATAAAATATCTCTGATTCTGATTCTGTTTGTGCTGCAGGCTCCAGCGTTGATGCTGATCCAATAACTGTTATTAATGAACGAGCAGAGTGGCAGATGTTGCTGCTTGGATCATTCCTGTTGCTGAAGTGAGAAGTTTGGAAGTTTGAGGGCTCCACACCGAGAACTGTTCCTCTAACCAGAACCTCACTCATGTTCCGTTAGCGGCGACATGAGTCACACAAAGAGAACAGAGTCACCTCTCATGTGACGGGATCTCAGCGGGCTTCAGACGCCACGTCGCTGAGGAACACGCGAACCTTGGCGGCAAACAGTTCGCTGGAGCTTCGAGCAGCTTGAAGGTCGAGAAACCGCAATAAAAACGCTCCCTCGTAGCCAATGATAGACTTGGAAGACATATCCAGCCAATCGGCATGCGGCTCCTAAGCCATTGGCAGCTTTTGAGGCTGAGACTTCCTGCGTGTGCTGATTGAGCGAGCTCAGCGTCTGTGCATGTCATTTGTTTTTTATTAGCTCTTTTGAATTTTCAAGCAGTAAAAGCTCCAGTGAGTAATATGGCGGAAGGAAATATGATATTCATATTATGAGCTGTCATTGTACTATGATAAGCACACACACACACGTGCGCACGCACGCACACACGCGCACACGCACCATTTATCCAGTGGGTTCACTTTCAAAATAAAAGTTTCCCTAAATGTGGGATCTTTTTCCTGAGGGAGAGGGGAGGTGAAGGGTTGCAATCTACAACTTTGTGGACCTTTAAAGATGAATTTTCCTCTCACGCAGCAGCACTATTGTACACCCACTGCGTTTTGTCCCTAAATGTGTGTCATCATATCTGTCTTATGGTGTGAACAGCAAATCCAGCGACATCCCGCAGTTGCGTCCTACCTGGAGATGCTGCAGGACCGACGTCCGCGGCTGCACCTGCTGCCTGCTGCAGCTCTGCAAGTAGGCCTCCACCACCTCCGACACGCTGACGCAACCGTCGGCTAAAACACAAGAGCATACGCGTTCACTGCTGTGTGTGTGTCTCTGTGTATGAGAAGCCAGCGGTCTGGCATGCATATGTATATTGTATACTATTTATGTTATTCCATGTGCAGTTGTATAGTATGCTCTTATTCCTGGTATAGCTTCAAACACAAACGCGCTGTGTTTGAATATATCATCGATTTCACAAGAGGAGATTCCAGACTTTTGGTTTTGCAATGGAAAATGGCAGAGCAATAGGAGCTACAGCTGGAGCTGGACGGAGCAGCGAGGAACCAGAAGGTTCTTCTGCTGGTCTCGAAGGAGGAGGACCACGAAGGACCACAAGCTAAAAGCTCTGCAGTGATTGTCAACTTATTAAAGACCACAACAGCCGGAGTTTGTGGACAGGAAGACCTGGAGGAGGTTCCTCATGATGACCATCCAGAATAAACCCCGCCTACCATACATACTGAACCCAACTGAACTGCTTGGTGGCTGTCGACTTTAGGAAGAAAGCCCCTCTCTGCAGCCTCTCAAGTGAAGTGGGGAGGGTGAGTATCTATCTATCTATCTATCTATCTATCTATCTATCTATCTATCTGTCTGTCTGTCTGTCTGTCTGTCTGTCTGTCTGTCTGTCTGTCTGTCTGTCTGTCTGTCTAATAAACACCTGCTTCTGATGAAAAATAAGCTGCAGTTTAGGGTTTACAAATAAAACATCAATTGTGTATCAGAATTGCAACAAGAATAGCAATTCATTTTCGGTTTTCAGGGTTGCCAATTTTGTGGAGTGCTAGCATTCTGCTAGCGCATTGTGCTAATATATGCCGATTGGCCAGTTAAGGATTCCTAACTGACTGTGAGACGACGTCGTCCCTGAACAGCATCAGGAGCCTTCAGAATCATTTCATCAAGATCTGACTTGGATTCAAGTTCAGAGAGATGTTTATTTCTACTGACTGATTTTTTTATTGAAATGTGGTGTTTGGACCTATGAGGACTCAAATGTTTGCTGAGGCGGCTTATGTACCTTAACTCCACCTTCAGACAAACATCTTGGCAACAGATGCATTTCAGGATAAGGAGACGTCACATATCCAGACTCTAGAGCATCAGACTGACGAGTCAGTGATGTCACAAACGGCCACAGCGGCCTGGTTCTCCTGGAGCCAAACTCACATCTCCCCGCCCACTACACTTTTTCCCAGCCCTGATCCCGGAGGCCCCCCGACCCAGCAGGAATGAACGGCTTGTTACCAAGCTTCTACAGTTTGATGATGAGCTGATCATTTGAATCAGGTGTGGTTCAGCATCTCAAACATGTCGACTCAGGGCCTCTGTGGATGAAACACTGACCTAGAACGTGAGCAGATGATGGTGGTGACACAGCGACAGCTTACCCTTGTTGGCAGCGTTCCTGTGCTCGGCAAATCCAGACACCATCTGTCCATCAGGGGGGAACGACACATGCTTTCCTCCCTTACTTCTCCTCTGACTCGAGCGGGGTTCTTCTGCCCCATCATCCGTTTCTGTGTCACTACAGTGGGCCATCGCCCTGCTCGGGAGAACAGTTCTGCTCCAGAAGTCCAGTTCTGTTCAGCAATCCAGCCCTGTCTGGGAGTCAAGCTCTGCTCAGGGGTCCAGGTCTGCCCCGGAGTCAGTTCTGCTCAGGGGACCAGTCCTGCTCAAAAGTCCAGCTCTGTCCTCGGGTCCAGTTCTGGAGCGTCCAGATGGAAGGTGGAAGAAAATGCTCCATTCACCGCGAGCAGGAGACACTGACAAAGTCAACAACCATGGAGGCCTCCCTTGTTCATGGAGCCATGACATTAGCATAATGCTAATCTACAGAGGGAAAAGAAACGTGTGCAACAGATGACGTGTAAACAGTCATTCCATCGGCTCTATCGGATGACAAGTGCTGTTCATCTGCTCGAGCACTTGGAAAGACAAGACACTAGAGAAACAATATCTTATTCATGAGTCGGGGCTGCATGAACCTGCAGGTGAAACCTAATATGTTTGGATCAAATGACACATGGAAAACAGGCAGGGCTCAGCCCATTTACATAGATATTCACATTCAGCTTTTACAGCGACAATCCAGCATTCCAGAGACTGATATTTGCTGCTGTATTAACTGATTTTTCAAGTTTCATAGTCAAGTTTGAGTCTGCCGTAATTTCATACATGTTTTAGGAAACAAACATGTGCCTTTTTGCCATGATGACTTTGAGAGAATCCGCCCGCATGTCACTAATTAGCTGAAATTTCTGTTAAATATGTGGGACGGGGGCTGGGGGGAGGGGGTTCCTACATGTTCAAAATTGACTTTATCATTTCAACATAGGGATGTAAAACAAATGGAGTTTACAAACCCCTAAAAAATGTAAGCATATCGACTTGTAATTGTATTCATGACTGTATTATCATACTGCTAATGCTCGTGTCTGTCACATACTGTTCTAAGAAGCACTTTACATTTCTTTTCCACTTAATATATGTTCTATTGATTGGTTTATATATTTGATTTGTTTAGATATACTCATACTGTTCATACTAGGTCAATTTCTATTTTTTAATATTGTTATCTCTATATAAAAATATTGGTATATTTGTTATATCTTGGCACTTCCTTCCCGAATCTTGTATTTATTTATGTTGAAATGGAGCAACTGTGACTATGACCATATTTCCTCCAGGATTAATAAAGTATTTCTGATTGTCATAATTTTGATACATGCCATACTTCGTGAGATCTTTAGCCATTCTAGGATGACATAATGAAACAGCCTCTTCTCTTCGCCGATGACCTCGGTCTTTTACTAGACATTAGTGATCCGAGTGTATGCAGCAGACCCTCAGTCGCCCCGTTAGGAACACTGAGGGAGAAAATCAGTCAATCAGAGACATCGGGTCATTTTCTATACAACTGTTTTCTCTACAGACGCTGAAGTCGCCCCCTGTTGGCAGCTACTAAGAATGAAGGTTTTAGATGTGTAGTCTGAACACTGCCTTGTTCAGACATTGTGACTACGCATGTTATCAGTGCAGGCGGCAGAGACTACGAATGAATGGCAAGATTTGTTCTCCACACTGCAGCAGTCAGAGTCACGTGACGACAACAAGGTGTTGATGGAGATTTGGGGTGAAACTGCTCAGACAAATAGTGTAACATCTTCACCAGTGAACCACTGACAGCAAAAGCTTCAGAAATAGAGATGAATTGTTATCGACTGGACAGTTACACACACACACACGCGCACACACAAACACACGCGCGCACACACACACAGACACACACACACACACACACACACACAATGAATGTTGACATTTTTCTATTGTGGTGTTCTGTGCAATCAGTTTTCAGTTGTTGTTGTTCAAAATGTTTGAACATGTTCCAAATGTTAAGAAGTGAAAAATAAAAATAACTGAAACCTAAGATAATAATTATTGTCTGCACAATACAAAACACGACATAAATGATCATTCTTACCAAAAATGGCACCAAAACACATTGACTCTGATACTTCTTGAAGCTCGTTGTAGTAAGACAAAAACTATGACTAAAATGTATGAAGATGAATAAAAAATTTAAATGGCATCACATCAAAAACATGTTTTTGTGGAATACCTGGAATATGAAATAACAAATTTTCATGACAAAGATATTGCAAGAAAACAAACTCACTGGGTCATTTTTGACCCACTTATGCATCTAAGGTTTAATTATCCATTAAGTATGTTTTTTGGTAAAGTAGGTATGATATTTCTTGCCATGGCCAAAATACAGTCTTATTTCATTACATCTTATGCTTTCTGTGTATATTTCAAATAATTTTCAGTTCTTGTAGAGAAGTTTAGAAGCAGGGGAATGATGAGAGCCATCTGCCTGACCTTGCCCCAGGGCCGCGCTTATGCGACAATCCAGGCCTGACACTGCAGGTCAGGTACCAGTATAAATAACACTGATACTAATATTAATACTAATACAAAATACTAACATTTTACTTATGTTTCCTTTTCAAAGTACTCAAGGTGAATTTACAAGATATTGTTACAAGAAATAATAACACAGCTTTACAACGTATATAATCATTTGGACAGAGGCCATTAATGTTCTGTGGATGGTCACATGCAGACAGCGTGACATTATTGATGTGAGCTTGGAATGATAATTTGCCATCAGGGATGACACCCAGACTATTTACCTGAAGGGAGTGAGAAAGTGAGGTGTTCTAAATGGTGATGAGAATACTGTCAAGTCTTGCCAAGATGGATTTGGTGCCAACTGGGTTCCAGAACCTGGGTTTCATCACTGTTTAGTTTGAGAGAGGGAGGTGTGCGGCAGGGTGGAGATGGATTTGGTGGACAAGTGGAGCTGGGCATCGTCTGCATAGCAAAGAAAATGGATGTTAGATTTGCGGATATGTAGCCAAGAAGAAATAGACAGATGATAAACAGGAGGGGCCCGAGGTCAGAACCCTGAGGAACGCCGGTAGTGACTGGAAATGCCTTGGACTTAAAAGGCTGGACAATAAGAGTTACAATATAGATGTCCAACACACATGCTGCTCCCTGCTCCTGCCCATGGTTTTGATTACTGCTGTTGTTGTTGTCTTTGTTGTTTGTTTCTTTGTTCTTTTGTTGTTGTGGTCTTTTGGTAGTGATTGGTTGTTCCCGAATGAACCGGCTCTGTAAAGTAAGGGGAGTCTTTTTTTTTTTCCCCCAGGAGCCGATTGTTGTTTTTTTTCTGCAAGAGCCACACATGATTGTTCAAGGGAGGGGAGAAACAGGATCAATCCCTCAAAGCTGAGGCACTTGGTTATTTTGCTTGCCAATCTTAGATATGTTATAATTGGTCAAAACATGACGATTGTATGTCACTGTATAATATCATTAAGTGTCATTGAGACACTGCATACGTGACTGTGTGATATCATTGAATCTAATTAAGATGCCTGAAGATGATGTCATTGAGTGAACCAAATTGGGTATGATGAACTCCAACACAACACTTTGCGGTCTTCTCATCTTGTATCAACTTATGCGTTGTACATAGACAGAGCCCCCAGCTGGTAACTGTGTTCGGTCTGACTGACCAGCTTGGTATTTTCTCTGCATCTG
This sequence comes from Dactylopterus volitans, assembly GCA_901007715.1. NCBI lineage: Eukaryota > Metazoa > Chordata > Actinopteri > Syngnathiformes > Dactylopteridae > Dactylopterus > Dactylopterus volitans. The sequence goes on from CAAKHG010045232.1 coordinate 7,199, forward strand.
ATCATAATAAATTTTGCATCTAAGACCTGGTGTTCTGTTCAGTCACTTCTTGGAACCATTTCAACAAAAGAACAGAAGATCCTTACAGTGTAAATAATAAAAATGTAATGTACATCCATAATTCATTTTAGCACATAATTTGGTAATAAATTAATGTAAGCAACAAAAAATCTGAGGAGCCACTTGGGAGCCAAAAGAGCTGGCTGCTTTTAGTGAGCCGAGCCAAAAGAACCTGCTCTCTGAAAAGAGCCAGAATTCCCATCAACTACTGCGTCGTAGAAGAGTGTTATGTGTTCTTACTGAGCATCTCTTCCGTAAATGACGCAACGAGTAGACCAATGGAATAGCAGAGCGCCGTGACTCGTGACGCCACTTCCGGACCGGTAGATTTGCGGGAAGTTTGGTCGTCGCTGTGTGAATCTTCACCTGCGTTGAACACCGAAAACACAAGGTACGGAAACGTCAACATCACTCTGCCAAAAACACGCCGGTCGAGCGCACGCGAGCTTCTCCTCTCGGGCGTCGTCGCGTGACGGCTAACGTCGTTTAGCAATGTTAACCAGCTAGCGCGGCTAGCATAACAGCTAACTACCATGATGGAGCGACTCTCACCGGTCACAGCTCTTTGTGGGAACCGTCAGGGATGATCCGGTCCTCTGGGTACGGCGGTGCACATGCGGTGCGTTCACTGACCCTGACCCTTCTCTTCCCCTCGAGTGAAAGACGTGAAATAATCGACGACTCACGAGAAACGTCACGAGCCGTCGTGCTGGTCAGCCGTTAGCGGACCGAATCATGTTAGTTTCAGTTTCACCCCGCGCGAGGTCACGTCCACTGCTGCGTTTCAGATGCATCCTCCTCGTCCTTAACATTATCCATATTTGTGTCTACAAGAGGATTATAAGGAATATGGTGGCTGCTTGAAGTCCTGGTCCATTTTAAAATATGATTGCATGTCTCCCATTTCTAGATCTTTTAAGAAAGTAATCAGTCGGATACATTAAATGTGGAATTTAAAAGCTTGCTGGCTTTATTGTTAAAAAAATATTAGTTCTACACTAATGTCCATGTTTTCAGTTCCAATAACATTTGCCACCGGAAGCTGCACAGCGAAAGAATGTGTTGAAATATGATGTTGCATTTTTATCCTTCATGTTGATGCCATTTCACAAAATATCTGCATTCAATAGCAATTATTCATTTATTCATTATTACCTCACAGCAAATGTATAACATTCTTCTGCAGATGTTGGGAGAACCAGTTTTATGTAAGAATTCAGATGATGTATGGAAGTGACCTTTCTCATAACTCAACTGAGACATGTTGTTTGGACCCATTTTCAAATGAGACTGACTTATTTCTGGGTCATTACACGGAAACTTCCGATTTTTGGATGCCAACCTGTCTCGAAATGTATGTATTTCACATTTAAACTTGGTACACATGACTACAAACGTGTTGATTTTATCACTACACAAAAACAACAGCTCAATTAATATTTTAGCTTTTATGAATGGTGTCATCTTACTCTTCTGTTGACGTTAAAGGCTCTTATTAAATACTTTTACTCAGTCTTTTCAGTGCATATTGTCAGAGTCACAGAAGACTAAAGAGAACGCAGTAAATTAGATTTTATCTTTTTTTTTCAACCAGATATGTTAAAAGTATGAAATTTTTTAAATTTGCATAACCATGTATAACAATGTAAATTATTCAAGGGTAATAAGTATTTTTTCAATACTTTAAATCTTAATTCATGGGTGAAGAAAAACTCGTTGAGATTAAATGTCACATTTTATTTTATGTGACAGAAAAAAATAGACAGCAATACCAGTGACATACCATGGTCCTAATTCTTCCAAATCTGATTATGAAGATGTGGATAAATTGATACATGTGGTTTAATTATTTAAAATAATTAACAGTTTACAAACAGCTGCTCCTTCAGCAAACAGCTAAACTGTTCAGCCAAGTTCATTTCCCATACAAAGTGTCCTCGTCGTCTGAGTTAGCTGCTCATGAGCCACCATCTTTGGAAAAGTGCCCGTTGGACATTAAACTGTTTAATGAAGCGTGAACGCTGAGAAAATTCATGCTGTATGTTCATCCACACTCTATGTTCATCCACACTCTATGTTCATTCACTCTATGTTCATTCCCACTGTGTTCATTAACTATGTTCTCCAGATCTTTCTTCTTGTTGTTTATCTGAGGTTATTGTACATGATTTGCTGGCTAACTGCTTTAAGCTGAAGAAACTAGTCCACTATTGAATCACATTTATTCTAATTTGAACTTTGTAATAACTTGTAAACTTTGTACAATAGTAAGTTTTTTTTTTTCAGAAAAAAAGTGCCCCATTAAAATGGATTAACATGCTTTGATGATGCTGATGCTGGCCTTTTTGCTTTGACAGCTCATTACCATGGCAACCATGCTTTGTTAGAATGTGCTGTGTATGACGTCGAACAGTTTTAACATAAAAGCAAACTAGTTTTCTGCCTTTTATACATTGAAGCAGCGAGCTAATATTTATGCTCCATTAGAACCGTTTTCTCCCTTTTTGAATTGCTTCAGCAATATTCAGCATTCGCGTGCATTTCCTGCAGGAGATGGTTCCACTCGGCTCCAGGATGCTGCATTCAGGAGCTGCATCCCTGCGCCGTCCGTGAGGCTGCTGCCTCTCAGCTGCTCTCAATTCAAATCAAATCAATTTTATTTATAAAGAAAATTAAAAAAAAAAAATCAACCAAACGTGACCACAGAAAGATTTACGGCAAAGGAGAAAAATTACAATGGTGAAGTATTCATACTTGAAAACCTTAACCAAAAAAAAGTAATAATAATGCCAAGATGATGGCTGCAGAAGGTGCAGTTGTTAAAATCAAATGTTTTCTTCTAATATATATATATATGTGTGTGTGTGTGTGTGTATTTTAAATATCTGTACCCAAAGTGTTTTGATGGTGCATAATGAATGTTCTATTCTTCATATTTCCATTGTTGCATTTTATATTTATTTCTATATTATTCCTAAGTAAAGTTTGCAACTACACCAGCAGGCAAAATCTGCGTCGCAGAAGAGAGTGTCACATGTTCTCACTGAGCATCTCTTCCGTAAATGACGCAACGAGTAGACCAATAGAATAGGAGAGCGCCGTGACTCGTGACGTCACTTCCGGACCGGTAGATTTGCGGGAAGTTTGGTCGTCGCTGTGTGACTCTTCACCTACGTTAAACACCGAAAACACAAGGTACGGAAACGTCAACATCACTCTGCCAAAAACACGCCGGTCGCGCGCACACGAGCTCCTCCTGTCAGGCGTCGTCGCGTGACGGCTAACGTCGTTTAGCAATGCTAACGAGCCAGCTAACCAGCTAGCGCGGCTAGCATAACAGCTAGCTACCATGATGGAGCGACTCTCACCGGTCAGAGCTCTTTGTGGGAACCGTCAGGGATGATCCGGTCCTCTGGGTACGGCGGTGCACGTGTGGTGCGTTCACTGACGAATCACCAGAAACGTCACGAGCCGTCGTGCTGGTCACCCGGTAGCGGACCGAATCGTGTTGCATTAGTGCCAGTTTCACCTCACGCGAGGTCACGTCGTGTTGCGTTTCAGATGCCACCGAAGGCGAAGGCGGTGGGGAGGGGCAGAGCCCCGGCAAGGAGGGAGCTGGCGGAGGAGTTTCCACCCGGGGAGGTGCTGACAGACACGGGGAAGAAGGCGTGGAAGCTCGGTGCGCCCATCGGCCAGGGCGGCTTTGGCCTCATCTATCTGGGTAGGAGCATCCTTCATCGTACATCTGGCTCAGAGATGTTCCTGCTTATGACTGTAGAAGATACTGTAGCAGTTATTTTCATAGAACCTTGATTATTTCAAAAACGTTTGGGGATAATGTTACATGATAGAACCAAAAAAGTATATGTCCATCATGAATTTAATGCAGCAACAGGTTTTTAAAAAAGTTAGCACAGTGCCAATGAGAGACTTGAAAAGTAGTGACGCTAATAGAAAACAGCTGATGTAACTTCTCACTATTAACGAGGTTACCTGGCAACAGGTGAGTAACATGATTGGGTATAAAAAGATCATCCCAGAGGGGGCGGAGTCTTTCTGAAGTAAAGATGGGAGGGGTCCCCACTCTGAAAGATCGTGCTGGTAAAAAGAGAAACAATTTAAAAATCATGTTTCTCAACATGAACCTACAAAGAACCTGGTGGGTTCAGTGTCTGAAGTTCACAACATCATTAGAAGATCGAGAGAATGTGAAGAACCTTTGAACACGAGGAACCAGAATGAAACCAGCATCGATGGTGGAGATCTTCACTGCATTAGAACCGGACATGATTGTGTGGTGACCTCATTGCATGGGCTCAGTAGCGCTTCCACAGGTCAGTGTCTGTGAACGCATCGCTGCACCCACCAATGACAGTGTGACTCCACCATGCAAAGAGGAACCCGGATCTGATCCAGATCCAGAACCGCTGCCTCCTCTGGCCCAGAGTTCATTTAAGGTGGACTGAGGTTTGGACATCATGGACGTCAACGTCCTCCAGGATATAGAGGGGAGTGCCCAAAAGCCAGCATCCATGATGGTGTGGGGGCGCATTTGAGCGCGTTGCATCATGGGTGACCACCATGTGTGAATGCTCCATTAATGCTGAACCATCTATGTGGTTCAGAGAAAGTCTTGCTTATTTGAAAACCACCTACTGGTGTTATTACATCGCGGTTCATGTTGCATCATCACGGCTGGTGTGACGTCTTCATGATGCTGTCTCAAGAGAGTCTGGCTGATAAACTGAGCCTCATGGAGACCTGAACTGTTGAGCGGCTGAGATCCTCAATCAAGCATCAACGAAAACGTTCCACCTTCACAATGACACCAAATGTTCTCCCCACTTCCCAAAACCTCAGAGTGTTAGAAGTAGAGCTTATTCTGCAGAGTGGAGAACATCAACATGAACCTACTTGCAGGAAACCTGCTTGCTGCATCAAATGTAGAATGGGCATTTAATTTTAAGGGATTAACATTTTTTCAGTTTAAACATTTGAAATGTCTCTGTGCTGGTTTTAATCAGATATGGACTTTGCACATCACATTTTGTTTCTACCTACATTCGACACAACGTCACAACTTTTTTGGAAACAGTTGTAATTTACTTACGGTTTGTTCTTTTTCAAGCGGCCTCTGTCACGAGTAACCTTCATTTGCAAAAATGAGCTAATTGATGGATTGAAATGTAACTTGTGCCACATAAAATCTGCAAAGTCCTGACAGCTAACCTGCCTCATTAAGTATCACTATTCTTATGAATTCTGTTGTTTAATTTTTCTCTGCAGCTGATGAGAATTCAAAAAAACCTGTCGGCTTGAATGCGCGCCATGTCATCAAAGTGGTAAGTTTCAACTACTGTATAACTGATTTCAGTTGTTGTGTTTCCTGCTGGTTATATTGCACCACTTAAAAAGACAAATATTACTATAATAATGAAGCACTTGCAGTATATCTGTTTGAAACACTTGTAGCTCCTGTCTCCCTACAAGAGTCCACACTGCCGCTGTTTTTGTCGCATCTCATCATGTCGCATGTTATCATTTTTGCCATAGTGTTTTTTTTTTTGTTGTTTTTTTTTAATCGTCATAGATCATGTTATAAAGTAGTCGTGAGAATTATGGACCCAGTCTCTGTTGAGCTCATGTCAAATGCTTGCTCCGCTAGACTTGCTGAATTGCAACAGGTTTTTTGCATGGTGAGGCAAAGCTGATGATCCACCTCAGGTATGTCACGCATGACATAAGCATGTCATAAGCGACATGTTACACATGTTCCATGGGTAACAGCAGACAGTGGCTGTGTTCGAAATCAAGTGTTGTTTCGAATCCCCCGGTCTGATTTCATTCACTATATAGTGGATGACAAAATACCCACAATGCACCGCAAAATTGAGTGAACACTACTTTGTGCTCCTGTATCCCACAATGCAATGCTGTCGTGTTGTCCACTATGTAGTGCACTACATCATATAAACACCATGTAGTGGATAGTGAGTGAGTGAGTGAGTGAGTGAGTGAGTGAGTGAGTGATTTCGAACACAGCCAGTGAGGTTTCAGTGGCAGCTGGAGGTGGTGCACTTTGACATCAGTAAGGCCGGACTACAAACTTGGCGTCTTAGGAGTTGCATTTAATTTACGTTTGAAGAACCATAACTTGGCCTCTGTAATATGGTGACATTGCAGATACATTCATCAGCCAGAACATTATGGCCAGTGCATGTTCACCATAGAATATATGTGTGAAGATGTAATATGTGTGTGAGAGAGGTGTTGACTTATTTAAATGATTGTTCTTGGGGCTGTAATTTGTGATGCTGTTGAACTATGCTGAGTTACACTGTGAGGTGTCCCTAATATTTCGGTCATCCCGCTCATATGTATTAAGGTGACCAAAATATTAGGGACTCATCTCAGTGTAACCCAGTACAGTTCAAACGCACCAGAAATTACACTACCAATAATGATGATGATTAGGGCTGTACGATTAATCGAAATAAAGTCGTACCTTGAATTCATATACATATGCGATATCATACCCACCACGCTCCCACACACACGAGCAGATTACAGAGGCTATCACGTATTACCTGGCTAAAGTTATGGCTCCAATCAACAAAACGAGGGATTCAGTAAAATAATTAACACCTTAGACAAATGCTACCCCCCCGCCCCCCCACACACACACACACAACTATTTATTAGGAGAAGACAAGAAGTTTATTGTTGTTACAGTGTCAGGCTGTCGCATAAAGCTAAGCTGAAAACAGGAGTGTTCCCTGACTCCAGCTCGTGTGCGTTGCCTTTGTCTTGTATCACTGACATAGTTTTAATTAAAAGGATGTTTTTTTTATTTATTTATAATTTTTGTTACTTTTCTTTTTGTATCAGCAAATACGCAAGCACAAAAAAAATCTTTTTTTTTTTATTTTTAAAAAAATCATGATTCTCATTTTTTCTGGAATCATGCAGCCCTAATGATAGTTTCTAACTAGTCCTTCAGACTTAATCAGGTAGTGGTGGTATTCGTTGATCCGTAATCAGATTGTCTTATTTTGTATTGTTTAAAATGAGTAAACGCAGCCCCCTAGGATGTAAATAGGAATATTTGTGGTATATAATTTTCCTCACACACACCTGACATGGATGTGCTTGTTAGCTGCGTGTCACCGCTATCATTAACTGCAGAGTAACATGTCTCGTGTGCGTTTCTTTCTTGCCGATTTGTATTTGCTGATTCACTGGCTTCATCTCGAGGTGCTCAATGCTTTTACTGGATTAAAGGAAGAATTTAGATAGCAGCCATCGCCTCGCAGCATTAAAAACTACACACGAACCAATTAACAGTATCTCTGCTCATGGAAAACCAAAAGTGCAATAAATCAATAAAATGTCTGAGGTGTATAATCTGTCACAGAGAAACGCCGCTGACGATGAACAGATGGTACAATTAGCTCCTCCTCATCGCACCCTTCAAACCGCCATTGCTTGTCAACCACTATTTTAGGGGAAACTTGTCCCCTTTTAGAGGTAGATTTAAGACTGAAGTTGTGACCTATGACTGTTCCAGCTATCTCAGCCATGTGCAAAATGTTCCTAGAGCGTAAACGTAAGACCGAAATTGCATTCAAACTAGACTGCTTGAATTTCGACCCTGCTGGGCCGACTTGCTGCAGGTATTCTGACCCCTCAGAATTCTGGTACCGGTCCTGGCACCGACCCTTCTGATTACTTCTGTGCTTTTGGTTTTCCAAATTTAACTTGAACTCTGTTTTTTGTTTTTTTTCCGCCAACAGGAGCCCAGTGAAAACGGACCACTCTTCGGCGAGCTCAAGTTTTACATGAGAGCCGCTAAGCCTGATCTGAGTAAGACCGTTCACCACTGCTTATAATCATGCATAAAGAAACACACACACACCAAGAAGTATGTCAGTCAGGCAAAGTTAGCCGCGCGATCATAACGCATCATAGTCTCTTACCATCAGGGCAAACAAATAAAATAAAAGCAACTTCCTTAATTAAAATCGACGGTCGTACAGCAGCGGCGCGAAGGCGGCGTGCAGAGGAGGGTGGGGAGGCTTCCGGGGGGCAGTGGTGCCGGCCCCCGGGCCAGAGCTTTGCATTTTATAACAATAACAATCCAAATGTCAGTCTCCCCAGACAATTAACTGCTATATTACTAAGGAACCAAAGACTCATATTTTATTCATGACGGGATCTGGTGTTGTTGGTAAATATTTGTCCCAGCAGCAGATTAGCTCGTGGCCACCCAGCAAGCCCCTCCCTCCCCACCCCCAAGGAATTATACTGTTATTACTTTGAGCATCGCAGCAATCACCCACTTCGCCAGTTAGCAGCGTGTTCGCAGGAAGTTACACTTGCCAAACTCTTGTTGGTTCATAGATTTTGCACATGATGTGAAGGCGTTTTAACTTACACAATTAAATATGTCCTCCCGCAGTTCACAGCTGGATGAGGGCCCATAAGGTGAAAAATCTGGGCGTTCCCAGGTACTGGGGCTCAGGTCTGCATGATCGAGGAGGGAAAAAGTAAGATTCTGACTCAGGACTATCGGAGTCTGCACAAAATACTTGAGAAGACAAGACAAATACATTCCACTCTGTGATCAGGTTTCACAACTTGAATCGACGTCGCATAAGCGTGCAGAAACGCATGAGGGATGTATATTTGTAAAATAAATCCAAAACCCGTATCAGATTAACAGAAATTGGATCAATAGAAGACCAACTCAGATCCATGTATTAAAAATGTCAGAAGTCATCACTTTGTCACATTCAGGGTGTTTGGGTTTAGTTGTGACAGTTATATTTTCTTAAATATATGAAGACCACTTAGAAAAATCTAAAAATTGGAGATATATTGATACAGATACCCAATCTTAATATTCAGACTTAAATGTCTAATCATTAAAACTTTAATAAGACTTGTGAATTTGAAGATTCAATGGGTATTCTCAACATTTGTATTTGTATTACACTACCAATCTAGCAAGCTAGCATACCTAAAAGATAAAGGTGTACATTTTTTACATTAAAATGACTGCACATAATTGTGTTCTGACATTATCCAAGATATTTGCAGCAATGTTCAAACCCTGAGAAATCAGCTTTACTCAAGGTAACTGTGTCTCCTGCCTGTTAGTGGCTTCATATCTCCTTTAGATTTTCCAACAATGTAATGCAGTTTGCAACAGAGAAATCCAGGAGACACATAATTAATAACTGCACATTGATCAGCCATAACATTATGACCACTGCATTTTCACCATAGAATATAATATAACAGCCCTGCAATCAGTTCTCCCTTTCGGAGGAGCTTCATGTAGAATTTCGATTGAATGTGTTTGAGAGGTGTTGACATATTTGAATGATTGTTAGTGGGACTGTAGTTTGTGATGCTGTACTGGGTCACACTGAGAGGTGTCCCTAATATTTTGTCACCCTAATGGGTTTGAATGGGATGCTATTGTTTTGAGAAACCTCCTAGTGGGAGAAATGACACACTGTCCACCAAGGAAAACTCAGCAGGTCCTGTGTATCTCCTCCAGATACAGGTTCATGGTTATTGACAGGCTTGGCATAGACCTGCAGAAGAAGTTTGAAGAATGCGGGAGACGGTTCCCCAGAAAGCTGGTCCTGCAGCTTGGGCTTCGACTGGTATGGTGATATTTTGGCGGGGGTGGTGGTGGTGATGTGCTGTTTATTGGTAAATAGCAGCAAAAAGTATGCACAAGAATGTCCTGTACTTGAGCAAATGTTTGTGGACAGGAAGCATGGGGGAACCATTAATACTCTAGAACCATCAGCAGTACTTTTAAGGCATGTTAGAAATCAAAGTAATAAACTTCAAAGATGTATTTCAACAACGCGCAGTTGATTGTGTAACATTTTCCTTTCCTGATGCAGCTGGATGTCCTGGAGTACATCCATGACCACGAGTATGTGCATGCTGACATTAAGGCATCTAACCTCATGCTGAGCCACAGTGACCCCAACCAGGTCAGTCGCCGTTACAACCGCCATCCTCCATGGCACCTTAGACAATAGACAGTGTCATGCTGTGTTGCATGCTGGGATGGCATTGGCGGCTTGTGAGGTTTTCACACGCCCACCCGTACCTGGCGACGTTGCCTGCTTATATCTCGTTTGGTTAAAAGGTGTCGCAATCTGATAAGGATGCTGTTGGAAGTTGGATTGAGATGCGAAACAATGTTAGTTGGACAAACTGACTGGGTTATAGACCCTGATGCACCACCTCCCCTCACACACTCCAAAATCGTCAACTATGTCATTTTAAACTGTGAGTTTAAAGTTAAAAATCCCAGAAGCTCATGCAGAAGCTGGAGCCTGCGAGAGCACTCAGACTAAATGAATAGAAACTAATCTTCCTCACCCGAGGTCGATCCAAGTGGGAGTGAAATGCTATCAGATTTTTTTCTGACCTGGAGTCAGTGTGCAGGCGTTTGCGTTTTTCATGGATCTAATTATTAAGTCTACCAAAATTAAAAACAACTTTGAGCCGTGTGATTTTTATTGGGTCATAGGCAGCTGGTTTGATCAGTTGTATCGCGAATGTGAAAACTCCTCCAGATCTTTGTGCCTGCAGCAGGTCCACATGTTGAGTGTTGTTAGTTTCCTCCAGGAACGGTGACGCGAGTTGCCATGGCAGCTTTGACTTGCCGCAGTGAAAATCCTCAGAATTGTGATAAACACAACAGAACGGAAATGCAGCAGGACCCTGCAAAGGCGGCTGATTGCATGAGGTCTAGTTTTCATTCTCTTTGAAAGAGCTGTTTGTAAATGACATTTTGGAAATCTCAGCCTTCGGGATGTCAATTTGTCTTTCTTGGAGCTACTGAGAATTAAAGTGTGACGGTATGATGTTTCTTTATCAAAGCCGTTAACCGTCCTGAGTCTGTGTGCATTACACAGGCCTAATTAGGATTATGTGAGTGGGATTAAGTAGTGAAGCTCTGACCATGTTCTGTCTATGCATTTGAGTCTTTATGCCTGAATCACTGTGTTTGTGACCTGTAGGTCTACTTAGTAGATTATGGGCTAGCATACAGGTACTCACCTGAGGGCCACCTGAGAGAGTATAAAGAAGACCCAAAGAAGTGCCATGACGGAACCATTGAATTCACAAGCATTGATGCACACAAAGGAGCAGGTAGCTATAGCAACATTATGAGCCTGAATACAGATTACAAAACCAAAGCGGAAGTTTATTTCATTCTGTGATATTTTATAGGTGTTTATGAGTGTTTAAAATGTATTTGCATTGATATTGTTGGTAGGAAGTTACAAAAGAAACATCCTGATTGAAATCTGCTTTGTTTGTACGGGGAGTTTTAATGCAAAATAGCGAGACAGCACAACACTGCGAGTCTCTATGATGATTCCATCTTTTCCATTTTACATATCTCTGCTTATCTCAAAGCCATGCAGTCATTTGGGATTCTTTTACCTTTGAAACGTGTCTGAATGTTGCTTTTAGCTTTGTGATGTAACCACGCTGGCAGTTAACATGATAGTGATGTAGAACTACATGAATAAATGCTTGTGTTTTCACTGGGTTTTTAATCTTAAGTTTATACAAACACAACGGAAATTGTGATTACCCAGTGAACACTTCATTTTTACATTACTGAACTGCGTATGTGAAAACCAGCTTATATTTGGTTCCTCCAGAGGAGCTGTGGTCAATCCCATAATTAGTATTTACATTCAGTTGACTATTATACATGACTCAAAAGATGATTGGAACTGATTGGACTGATTGGGTCAAAGGTCAAGATCACTGTAACCACATGTTATCTGGTTTGGAACTTTTTTGTATTTTGAATTTATCTACCAGAATAAAATGTATCTCTCATTGTCTGATTTTTAAGTTTAAGTCGATTCCAGTCAGGCGCTCGTTAATGTTTGTGTGTAATTGCGCATTTTCACTGAGGATGTTGATGTTGAAATGTGGCTCCAGCTCCGTGCAGGCGCAGCGACCTGGAGGTCCTCAGCTACTGCATGGTTCAGTGGCTGTGTGGTCGGCTGCCCTGGGAGGACAAGCTGCAGGACCCCCTCTACGTGCGAGACTACAAAATCAGGTGAGAGCAGTAGCACTTAGCCACAGAGCCTGAACCTGAACCCTAAACGGGACCCAGACCCTAACCCCGAGGCCATGGAGTCTAACCTGAACCCAAACCAGAACCTTCACCCACGCCTGAACTTGTACCCAAACCCTGAAGATACTGAGCCCAAAGCCAAACCACTTAACCACTCAAAAAACTCTCTCTACTTTTGTCTCACATGCAGAAGTCAAGAAAACGTCTCAGAGTTTATGGCCAAGTGTTTCTCCTCACAAGACACACCGGGTAAGACGCACGTACACACACACTTTTGTGTGCTTCTGTACATATATCAGTCTATTTGGAGACGTACTTCAATGGGTGCACTGAAATACACACATGTTGGAAACTGTTGCATGTTCAACATCACTTTGAGAGACTGGTCAGTGTTTCCCCAAGGATGGACATGCAGGGGTGATGAGACACAGTGTTGGGGCTGATTGGAGATACGACGTAAAATAACTTTTAACATTAGAATTACAGAATGACATTTGACTGTTAAGATTTAATCATTAATTCTCAGCTTCCCTTTTTTTCCCAGAATTAAGCGGCATCACTGTGTTGTTATCAGAGAGTGTTGATTCACTTCATTTCAGGGAATCCTGTCCAAGTGTTCATTTAAAAGGCTGACACATCAGGATCTCACCGTGTGCATATGAGCAGTGTGTTTTTGTAAACAGGAGACTCTATGAGTAAACTGAAAATAAATGGGGCCAAATGGCTCCTCAGCACTGGTGTTTATCCGCCAGCATGTTTGCCTGTGCAGGGTCAGATGAAGGACTCATCTTCGTAACACTGGATTTCTGTGAAGCTCATAAACTAACTGGCATCTCTGATTATGAGGGTGGTTAATCTTGCTGGAGGGAGGTTTGTTTTTAATTTTCTGTGTACTGACTGAAACCAATATGACCCTCACTGCCCACCATAGATGAATCAAATCCAAGCACTTGCTCGCTCTAATGATGTAAAATAACGGTTTCAAGTCACGATGCTGACATGTTTTTCAACACAAGAAGGGCAGATCTCGAGCAATGCCAGCGCTTGAAACCCTGTCCTAGAAACGGCATCAGCAACATTTTCTACAATTTTCCACTCAAAAAATTGATCAGGAATCGATAAAAGATCGGACAGATGAGCACAATTGACTGCTATTGGTGGCAGCAGAAACTTCGGGAAATATTTCATTCCTCGATTTTGTTTTTGTGTGCCAAATTTCTTTGAAATATAAGCATCCCTCAAAAAAGTGTCTCCACCAAAACTTGTCTATATCCCAAATGATTATTGCTGATTATTCCATCAACCATTTAATCGATTAGTCGATTGTAGCATAAAGTAAACAAAGTTCTAAATGTCAGCGCCAAAGACAAAAAGAAATCTGCACCTGTCTATCTCTTCCTGTCTAACCTTTTGATAAGCCTGCTAATCAGGCTCCGTTAGAACGAGTGCAACAATCATGTTTATGAGCTGAATGCTCTGTTGTAGCCCTGGAAGCTCTAGAAATGACCGCTTATGTGACTGGTGGCAGGCTGCTGGCAGAGCGATGCTGGCGCTACCTGGTGGTGGCGCTACCTGGTGGTGGCGCTACCTGGTGGTGGCGCTACCTGGTGGTGGCGCTACCTGGTGGTGGCGCTACCTGGTGGTGGCGCCCTCTAGTGCATTAGCTTAATTGAAAGAGACCGGGAACACAGAGGCTGTCGCTTTAATGCGCAGAAGAATGACAGCGGTGTTGCCTGTTGTGGTTTTTGTGGTCGATCCCCCTTAAATGGTGTTATTCACGCAGCGCAGGTGGCGTGGAAGTGGACAGCCGGCGGCCGGACATGCGGACTGGCTGTTGTCCAAGTAGTGGGCAGCAAGAGGCACCACGAAGCCCTACGAATGGCAAACTTGGCAAAAAAAAGAAAAGCATTTCCATATTAGATATTGATATGATATAATTATGGTATCTGCAGCACATATGTGTATATATCTCACAGCTGTCCATTTTGGGAGGGGGTCTGTGGCTCTGTCTGAGGGTTCTTCCTCTCCTGAATCATCAAGCGTCAAAGGTCAGCGTTTCGGGATTTTACAAATAAAATGGACTTGAATCGATATGGTAACGGTGCAGCGCCACCTACTGCGCCGAATTAATGGAAACAATCTATATTTCCTTGCCATGTTTCTGACAGGAGCGCATCGTCCATGCTTTCCTTGCTGAGTAGGTCATCAAGAACGAGCGGCTCTTCACCAGTAGCATTGATCAGAGCTGTGTTGATTGGTGAGGAGAGAGCAGCGTCAGAGCTGCATGGAGACCGGTGGAGCTTCCTGCTCCACATTTAGACATGAACCGTACCAGTGAAACCTGTGAGGCGCAGTAACTTTAACATATGAACGGGCATGCCTATGGCCGTTCAGTTCCTATGACTTAAATAGGTACATTGTTAACGTTATCGCGATGTCTGAGGAAATAAATTAATTTCGAGTGGTTAGTGTTTTGTGCTGATAATTTAACAAGATTTCTTAATAGGATGGTATTAAAATAAATGCCCCACCCAGCCTTGAACATGGAACATGTTGTTTATGAGTTCATGGACTTGGGTCTGGGTCAAATTGTGCTTTTAAGTCCTTTTTCTAATTACTTGAATCTGCTTTTATGAATAATAAAGACTCAATTAAGGATCTGATGCAAACTGCACTGTTTGTTTAGTTGTCGTTTTAATTATTGCCGCTTTGACCTGCAGGCAGCGGCGACGAGCACCGAGCGTCACATCTCTGCCTTTCTGCTCCGCGGAGCATGACCGAACGGTTGTTTACAGCTCTGCGTGCGTGTGTTTGCCTGTCTGTGT
>CAAKHG010045233.1:0-13282 GCA_901007715.1 Dactylopterus volitans
TTCAAGATGGAATGACGCGTCTTCGGAGGATGGGCAGGTTACAGGGGAGAAATATGAAAACGACCTCTTTTTGGACCTCCCGAGTCTCCGTAGCACGTGAGGCTGCAAAGCTCCGGTCACTTCTCAGACAACGCAAATATGGAATCGTGACTTTAATTCAAGCCCAAAACAGAATCAATGCGTGAGGATCAGGCGCCTCCTCAGCTGTCTCAGGTCTTTGAGGTGAGGTGAAAGGTGATTGGCCGTATCGCAGCAAACGCGGCGTGAGTCCGATCCATTGTTAATAATTACAGCATAAATATGCCCCCAGAGGCCGAAAAGCGAATCATTTAACGCGTGTGACATCGGAGCAGAGGAGGCCTGTGACCTTCTGACTGCCCGCCTCATCCCGGCCAGCTCCTGCACCCATCCAGATAAAGAAAGCGCGAGCTGCGTGGGGGTGAGGGTAGGGGGGGTGGTGGGGGGTTGGTGCGTCGGCCGGAGTCGGAGGCGGGCCGAGCGACGGCTGAGGAGCAGGAAGTGCCGCTCGGGTAAACAGCCGAGCGTGCAGAAATCCAGCGCCGCTGGCGCGCACTCTGCTTTTGGAGGGAAAAGCGGCAGAGTCAGTGGATTCTATATCAGGATCCTCTTCCTCTCCGCCGGCCGTCCATCGCTCGCCCGTCCGCGGGCCGTCCGTCCATCGCTCGCCCGTCCGCGGGCCGGCCGTCCATCGCTCGCCCGTCCGCGGGCCGGCCGGCCGCCCGTCTTGCTGCTGGAGGATTCTGGTTCCACTTCATCACATCTATCGCGAAGCTCAGTCGCTGGAGGAGATGCAAACAATGTTCAATAATAAAAGCCCAATTTCTCTCAGTAATGAGGTTACCGGCGGCGCTCAGGCCCCCCTATCGCCGCCCCCCACCACTGCCCCCCCCGCCCCTCCCTCCCTGCGTGCGGCGCTGCAGGAAGCCAAATGAGCGTGGCCTCTTTCTCCTGCCGTGACTGACGGTCTGACAGCACTTGATGAATGACGGACTGAAACCAACTCCAGGCGCCGGGAGGTGATTCAGCTGCTTAACATCAGCCCCGCGTCCTCCGGGGGCCCCCGCCTAACCCCCCCAACCCCCAAATCCCCCCGTCCCTCCCGCCCCCGCTGCAATAAGCCCGCCGCTCGGTTCAGCTGAGGGCCCGCGGGGGCCTGCTGGGGCCCGGCTGATGAGGGCCGAGCGTGACGACGTGAGGGAGCGCGAGCAGCGGCGGCGGCAGCGAGGGGAGGAATGTGGGAACGGGGCATGTCCTCGCTGCCAGGAGAGGCAGCTGATTGGTCCAGGTCCCCCCCCCCCATTTACCTGCGCCCGCCTCCTGCATCAGGAACGGAGAAAGTCGGGAGGTTGCCGGGGATCGGAAAACGACGTGAGAGTTTAGCTGCTTGTTTGCAATATACATATACATACATGCAAGTGTGTATTAATACTGTATGTGTAAGTATATGCCAGTATGAATAGGTGTATGGTAGAACACGTATCAGTATGTGTAAGTATTACTTTAGCGTGTGTAGACATAAGAATATATTAGTATGTGTTAATAAGAGTGAGTGCATGCAAGCATGTGTAAGTATGTAACAGTGCAAATAAGTATGTGTTAATACTGTATGTAAATGTATATGTAAATACAAGTAAGTGCATATAAGTATATCTAAGACAAATATTAGCATTAATTAATATTAAATTAATTAATCGGCGTCTGATCGCACTCGTCCAATCAGGGTCTCGTCGCATTTAACCGACCAATGGCTGAGTCTCTCCGACGCCTCCGAGCACTCGCAAATCACCAGGCTTAAACTGCAAATCCCGCCCAAAGACAACAAAAAAATAGAATAACAATGATAAGTGTTTATCCGCTGCGTTTGGGCCCGGAGGCGCTCGCCGCCTCCTTTCACGGCATCTGAGTTTAGAGGAACCCGGTTCTATGAACGCGAACAATTAGACGCTTCAGACGCTTCCGTAATAAAAGGAATAGTCCGATTGTGGTCGGATTGTGGTCGTATTTTCGGGCAATTTGCCTTCAAAATAGAAAAGTTTTGCTTGTATTATCTCCATACACGGGCTCTGACTAATGACTGAAACAGGCTAATGTCAGGTCATTAGAATCCCATGTAATGAAACCCTAGTTTACCACTCCAGGAAGTAGTCTGGGTTCTAGCAACGCTGTAGCAACAGAGACGATATCTAGTCCCCAGTGAGTCAGCTAGCTAACTCGAGCTAACACTAACGGAGGCGGGGGCATTTTCTCAGACTGAATGAGCACCACATACACAGACACTCAGCACCTTCGCTAGCTTGCACGCTTTGTAGCTAAGATACGTGATGGAAAAAAAAAATTCACGGTTAGCAGATTTGGCCGCTGATGTGTTTTTAAGCCAGCGACGCCGCTGATGGAGGATTGTTGGAGTTTTGTCACCGTCGCACTGAGAGGGGGATTAAACGCTGAGGCGCTAAATTAGCGTTAGCCTCTTGTTGTTTACATCCTCCTTGTTGGCCACATGAGGAGAGAGAAACTAGCTTCTTTGGCGTCAGCTGCTAAGCTTGATCGGGTCTTTGTTCTCCTGTTCCAACATCCAGCAAAACAAAGTCGAAAATATAAATGAACAAAAAACAAACACCATTATTTAGCATCGGCTAAGTATGGCGGAGTAACATTTGAGATGTCTGGTTCTGAGAAAAAGAAAAAGATTTTTAGCAAATGAACGAAAGTGACCGGATCCTGTAAAGCGAGACGACGTCTCACTCTGACGGACGGATCCGGGCCAGAGAGCGCGTGCGAGTGTGTGTGTTGCATGAAAGTGAACACACACGCGTGTTTGCTGCCCGGCTGACAGACAGACTGTTAATCCTTCACCTCCTCTTCATCCTCCACCTTCACCCCCTCACACACCCGCCTCCATCGCCTCCCCACACACTCGCGTACGCCATGTGTATATGAAAATTCACTTTTTGACCAGAATTGTTTTTTCCTCCGCCGGCCAATCAGGTAGCAGCTAACGCTGTTAACTGGGCTTTGAATAAAGTTTATTAAATGTGTCAACTGCAGAAAAAAAAATGTCATTATGCCATCATTTCATCCTATGAGGCGTTTGTCTAAATGCCTGATGTTGTCATCAGCATATGACCTCGAACCAAACACACACTTGGCGGTGTGGCAATGACCTTGACCTTTGACCTAACTCTAATTCTAATTAGTTCATCCCGAACGTTTGTGCCAAACTGGGGTGAAACTCCCCCCCAGATGTTCACATTAAGAGATTGGGCCGAATCACAGGGGGATTGACCTTTTGACCTTTTAAATACAAAACGTGATGATGTCATATTTGTTGATCGGTTTAGACGTTCTTTGGAAGTTTGTCATAACATGGAGAGTTATGGTCAAAACATCGACCTTTGACCTTTTGACCAGCAGAATCCCAGGGGTTCATTCTAGGATCTTCAGTTGACGCCAAATCAAAAATGCACGCGGGTCTGCGCAGGCGAGAGTATCCATGGCAACGCTGGTCGAGCTGAGGGAGGTGGAGTTGACCTGCAGCCCGAGTCTCCATGAACGCGTCACCGCGCGGGACTCAAACCCGCAGCCGCCACGAGGGAGGCGACAACACCCGAGCGCTAGCGGCTACCGCTAACAATGGAGGTTTAGCCAGCGCGCTCGCGTGCGCGACTCGCCGGCCTCGGACGCACCAGCAAACATGAAATATGATTTCACATTTGGCCAAACGTCACTTTGAATTATATCCAGCTTTTTATTGTCATTTTGAGTTTCTATACAGGTTTACTTGACATTTGGTACTCTGACTTAAATCACCACACGCGTTGTTGCACTCGCTAGCTAGCGGCTAGCGGGTGTTTCCGCATTCAGCGGTTGCCAAGCAACGGTGTCATCATTCATCTGAGGTAGCCTGCTGGGTGGAGCTGCAGTAATAACCAGAAACTTTAGAGTTTAAAGCTCTTCTGTCCATCCCCCTTTCTCCTTCTCACCCTTCCTTCCTTCCTTCATTCCTTCCTTCCTCGTCTCCTCGTCCTCATTCCTGCCTGCTCACTCCCCTCTCCTCCTCATCCGGTTCCCCTCCTCTCTTCATTCCTGATCTCTCCAGCTGTAATTTGTTATTTGAATGATTTTCATGTGCATGGTGGGTAATCCAAACACACACGCACACACACGCACACACACAGGGAGGGAAAGCGTTTCATTTTAGGAGCATCGAAACACTCGGCGCCGCCCAGATCAAACGTGGACGCGGGCTAAATTATTTACTCGACTATAAATATGGAATCCCGCCGTCTGATCCGCCGTCAACAGCTGCTCCCGCCATGTTCCGCCAGCGCCGGCGTCTGAGGACGCCGTCAGATGTTCGACAAGACGCGGCCTCGCCGAAACGCGGCTGTGAAGATGATGCAAGGCGACGGACGCGAGAGGAGCGGCGTGGGGGATCTAAACGGGGAGGAGGCGCTCGGGCGGCGGCGGCGAGGCGCTTTAATCCTGCAGACGCCGCAGCAGCAGCGAGGAGACGCGCTCAATCGCCGCCGACGGTGCTGGAAAAAAGAAAGTTAGCGCCGCGTCTCCTCTCAGCTTCCCCACGCGACGTTCCTGAGCGGGAGTCTGCAAACGCCTCCGCCACTTCCTGCTTTTTCATTCAGAGCGGCGGTGAACCAGGAGGCCACGCCCCCGTCCCCACTCCGTAGCGGGAAATACCAAACTTACCGGAAAAATTAACATGTGAACGAACATCAGCGTGATTTTTTTTTTTTTTAAATGCCTGAAGTGACAAAAACCATCTATGAGCGAAATTAGGTGATATTTTAGTTTGGTCCAAGTCCCGCCCACTATAACCTGGAGGAGGCGGGGTTTACCCCCAGCCGGCTGCCACGGGGCCAGAGGTGGAGAAGAAGAAGAAAAAGAAGTGAAGACAATAATGGATCCATTTTACTTTATAACCAGTTATGGAGACGCAACATTCCTCAACCAGGTTGGAATTTGACCCTCTGCGACTTGACCGGGTGGTTGTCATGGCAACGGCAAACTTTCACCACAAACTTTTGGTGAAAGTTTTTTTTTTTTTTTCTTTCACATAGTTGGTGGGAGGCGGGATGGTCGCGCAGGGAGCAGACCCGGCTGGCGCCCGCGGGTGTAGCTCCTCCATGGCGGGGCACGCCCACCCCGCCGCCCCCCCGCGGGTCACCGGGGACCGAGGCCGGTGTGACGCGCGCTTTCCCAAACGCGCAGCAACTCCAGGTATTAGCCAGAGCCGCCGCTGCTTCCAGGAGGTTTCCTATTGTTCTGAGGCAGCCAGGTGGAAGAGCAGAGGCGCTTCCTCTCCTCATGATGAAGATGCTGCCGGTGTCGGCGGGTGATGGAGCCGCCGTGGCGGCGGCGGCGGTGGCGGCCGGCGGCGGCCCGGCTGATGTGATTGGAGAGACAGGCGGGACACCAGCTCTGGGCCTCGTTACTCAAGCTCCATTTAGCTTCACGCTTAAATTATACCCTAATACCTGTTGTCACGGCGATGCACTGGACTGCGAGCGTTTATCCGGGCCACGGGGCTTAAAACAACCCACGCATCACCACCGCCGGCACACACACACACACACACACAAACAGGCTCACTGCAAAACAACACGCATCATCGTTACAACCTGCAGGTCACACACACACACACACTCACACACACACAAGCAACACATTTCTTATTCTCCTTTATTTTTCACACTAAAATGAACATATGAAAATTAAATCATGGATCCGTCATAGTTCTTTCCTTTTTTTTTTTATTGTGGATTTTAATTTGTGCAGCGACAGCAGCACACACACACACACACACACACACACACACACACACACATGAATATTCCCGGTGCCTCAGCCAGATTTGGGACATTCAAGCTTAATGTTGAATTTCATATTAATCTGAGTTTACACCTTGGGGTCACGGCGGGCATTCACACTGCTGAATTATACATCGGGGCACGTCTGTCTGTGGCGTTTTATTTTGAAGGAATGCGAATTGTTTTGCTTTTGGCGTGACGGAGGGATGAGTTTGTGCGAATTAAACGAAAAAAAACATCTTTTTCAAAACACACGTCTGAACAGGAGCTTACGTGGATAAACCTGCAGAACGCCATCGTCACTTCATCCTGTTAGACGCTCGCCTGGATGTCACGCCGACTTTGACCTTTGACCTCTGACCTCCAAAACCTAAGCTGCTCACCCCCGAGTCGACATTTGTGCCAAATCTTAAACAAATTCCCACCTGGCCTTCCTGAAAATGGTCGTGGGGAATGACGTTGACCTTTGGCCTTTTGGATGCACAACGCCATGATGTCACTCGTGCGGATGTTTGTCACAACGTGTGTGTGTGAGACATTGAGAGTTACGGTCAACTAAATGTGATTTGTGAGGTCCTGTGACCTTTGACCTCCAAAATGTAATCGTTTTCCCTCGAGTCCGAGTTTGACATTTAGGAAGCCTTCATTTATTGCCATTATACACGGTGTAATGAGGTCTAAGGGTAAAGGCAGACCGGATGCTGAATGTCCTGAGGCCTCTACAGGTCATGGTCCTGCAGGGGACCCCCGAGGTGTCTAGTGCTGCAATCGAAGCGAGAAACTGGGAGGAAGCGGAGTGCCCAGGCTGCCGTGGAGCAGGCCAAGTCCCGGCTCCGGCACAAGAGGGTAGTAGGCCAAGTGGCATTGGGGAGCAGAGGGGTGTGGGGTGCTGGGCTCGGCAGCAGTCCGGGCCAGCAGCAAGGGCAGAGCCAGACGCCGGTAGGTGCAGCAGGAAGTGAGAGCCGGTATGGAGGAGGAGCAGGGAGCTCGGGCCTGCTGGGAACAGGAACTGGACCGCAGAATGTCTCGGTCCGACTTGAGGCGAGGCGAACCTCAAGATCGAGTTCACCGCCGCGGCTTAGCTGAGTCCCCCGCCCTTAACTGAGTCCCCAGCCCTTAGCTGAGTCCCCCGCCCTTAACTGAGTCCCCAGCCCTTAACTGAGTCCCCCGCCCTTAACTGAGTCCCCAGCCCTTAACTGAGTCCCCAGCCCTTAACTGAGTCCCCAGCCCTTAACTGAGTGCGCTCAGACAGGAACTCTCGAGCACATCCTCAACTGCGTCAGGTGCTGAGGGCAGTCGCGGAGTCCGCTTGCTCGGCCGTGGCCCGCGCCAAACAACAGAAACCCTCAAACCAACCCTCTCATCCAGGCTGGAGAGACGCCAAAGCCACACCAAAGGTTGGCAACAGGTCGTCCTGGCAACCGGCGACCTGGCGAAACGGCTCCAGTTCCCAGAGTTCATGACAGCGACAACGCTGAGAGCAGACACGGTCCTTCTGTCAGCAGCAACCAGACGGCGGGTGATTCCGGAGCTCGCGGGAGGACCGGATGGAAACCCAGAGGAGACGAGCCAAATATGCCGAGCTGGTGGAGGAGCGGGGTGGAGAACTTGGTGGCTGCCCATTGAGGTGGGCTGCAGAGGATTTGCAGGCCGGACTCTCTGCAGGGTTTTACATCTTCTGGGCATCACAGGTGTCCACAAAAGGGCAAGACCATCAAGCACCGCACTGAGGCAGCGGCGAAGGCCTCAAGATGGCTGCAGCCGAAGCGGGGGCGGGGGGCCGGAGCGTGGAGTAGCGGTACTCAGACACGAGTCGGGGTCTGATGAGCCCCGGCAGCGTCGCCCGGATCAGGATGTCTGATGTTTCGTGACCCGAAACGTCACTGATGGTGCTCCCGAGCCTGTTTGTTCTGGACTGTATGGACCTGAAAGTCCTGCCAGAGGGCAACAGGTCGAAGAAGTGAAAACCAGGGTGGGTGGTGTCCTTCAGGATGCTCTTGGCCCTGCTGAGACAACGGGATGTTATGGATGTCAGGCAAGGAAGGCCGGAGGGTGGCCGATGATCCTTCCTGCTGTGTTTTCCACCCTCTGCAACCTCTTCCCGTCGGCCGCACTCCGCCAGCGTAGGTCAGCAGGCTCCGGATCGTGGGAGCGACGGAGGGTCACCAGCAGCGGTGCGTTCAGGCGCTCCTCCCTGAGCGCCCTCGGGAGCTGTAGCTGCTGGCTGGGCCTTCCTGGCCAGCGCTGAGGTGTTTTGACGGACCAGGAGAGGTCAGTGGAGATGGGGACGCCCGAGGACCTTGAAGGACTGGACTCTGGCTCTACGCGTTCGCCGCTGATGTGCAGCGGGATCGGGGGCGGGCTGTGTTCCCCCTGAAGCCCAGGATTAGCTCTTTTTCACAGTGACCTCGACCTCTGACCTTTGACAACCAAACTCCAGTCAGTGGATCCTGGAGCCCGAGTTGGCTTTTGTGCCAAATTGGGGGGAATTCAGGCGTTCCTGGAATGTTCACCAGAATGGAAAGAATCTCGGAAAAGTTGACCCTATCATTTCATCATTTTTTGTGACATTTTGTCCTAATTGGCAGATGATGTGGAGGGTTGTGGCCATAAATGTGTGAGGTTCTTGGTCCCGCTGGGCCTTGACCTCTAACCTCTGACCTCCAAAGATCTGATCGTTAGTGAGCAGGCCTCAGCCGTTTAAATGACGCACGTCAGCTCACCTGAGTCTCCATGCGGAGGAGAACCGCAGCGAGCGGCCACCCGTCCCGCTATCGCCGCCCCGCAGGCCGCAGAGGCCATCACACCCTCAGTCCCGTTGGACGGAGCAAACTTCGCGCCAACTGCTCGCTCATCAGGGCGGCGCTGAGCGATGAGCTGCGGCAAAGTGCATGATGAGCCCGTTGGGACATTAAAGAAGCGCCTACCCTGCGGCGCCGGCGGCGCAAATGCGCTCGCCGCGTTTTCATTGGTCCTCGGCGGGGTGTTCACCACGATCATGCTGATCCGTGCCCCTGCTGAGCATGAATATTCATGACGAACTGAATGTCAGCGGGTGCAGAGATCTGCTGTGGCTCGGGGTCACGGCGGCGGCGGCGGGGGGGGCGGGGGGGGCGGGGGCAGCAGCGGCGACGGGCAGATGAATAACCTGAGCAGCGTGTATGATTTAATTACTGACTAAAATACAGACTTAGTCGGCTTATTTTACAGTAAAAATATCTTTTTTTTTATTTTGTAGAACCAGAAAACCAGAAAAACCACTTGCACTTTTCACCGATGCCGCCCGAACTCGAGCTCTTAATTTGAAAGGACAACGTGCTTTTGATTTCATGATGCTTCATCATTGGTCGGCGGCGGTGATGTCAGCCTGAGAGGGCGTCGCCGGGGCGCGATGGAGGCGGGACTCCGCTGACCTTTCGCCCAGGCTTTGTCTCATCTGCCATCACACTCAACTCGTGACCTTGACCTTTGACCCTTTTCGTTGTGTCATCATTGAGATCCCCCTGCTTATGAGAATAGCGCAGGTCACGGTGTAGCTGACCTTTGACCCTAAAATATAGAACGTCGCCTCGTCATTTTGGACATTTTTATGGATCTTTTGTTATAATCGGTCAGAAGATCCTGACCGCTGATATGGCTCTTGTGAGACCATGTGACCTTGACCTTTGACCTTCCTATCAGTTCATCCTCGAGTCCGAGCAGATGTTTGCACCACATTTGCGGGAATTCCTTCCCGACGTCCCTAAAATACCACATCACCCAGACTGGGTGATGTGGTATTTTAGGGACTGGGTGTGTGTGTGCATGTGTGTGTGTGCATGTGTGTGCGTGTGTGTGTCGACACTCAGCCAGTCTGTTTCATCACCGACTCGCGGTCTTTCATCTCTGCAGCGGCCCTGAACGCAGCAGACAGACCCGGTGACGCTGACACCCAGGGGTCCCTGAACACATCAGCGCCCCGTCCTCCACACTTCAGCCCGAAAACCCTGAAGTCTCCAGATACCATGGTGACTGTCACACACACAGGCACGCACCAGGCACACACACGCACACACACGCACGCACGCACCCACACACACTGCTGCGTCTCCTCTCATGGACGCAGCATCTCCATATCTCCTGCATGCTGGAATAACTCACAGTGACGTGGGCTTCCACCGATGACCTCCATCAGTTTTGGGGCTCCGCCTGCAGCCCGCCGCCACCTGACCGCTCGGTGGTCGCCGCCACCGCTGCCGCCACCGCTGCCGCCACCGCTGCCGCCGCATCGGGCTGACAGAGGAAGCGGGAGCCTCGATAAACTGGGTCGCAGAGGGTAAAACCGCCAGAGGCCATCTTGGCTGACACCGCACATTTAAGCAGCCGAACACGACAGGCGAGTACGGCAGGGAGGAAGCGCGCGGGTCACACGCTTGAATATTCAGAGCCGGCCCGGGTGGACCGGCCCCAGTGGACCGGCCCGGGTGGACCGGCCCGGGTGGACCGGCTCGGCGAACGGCGGCGAGTCTAAATCCTCACCTGAGTCCGTGTGCCCCGCCCGCCAAGTCCGTCCGTCCAACCAGCAGCTCGGTCGCCTGGCTGGCCTCGCAGGACAGGAAGTCCCCGCTCGGCGCGAAAAATCGGCGGCAAACGTGATTTTCACCGCTCGGGTCACATAAGCGTCCTCAGACCCGAGAAAAGCTGCCCGCAGCAGTTAGACTGGGCCCAAACGAGTCTGTAAAGACGCAGAAATAATTTGGGAGTGGTTCCTTAGAGTAGGCGAGATGACACTGTCGCTGTGAATCGGAGGCTCCGGAAGAGGGTTAGGGCCACTGAAGAAAAAATAGATAATTCTGAGAAAAAATCTCAGAAATCTCAGCATTCTGACTTTTTTCTGAAATGGAAAAAAAAATACTCCCAAAAATTTTTTTTTTTTTTTTGGTTTTCGAAAAAAAAGGTGTGAGGTCAAAGTCAGAATTCTGACTTTTTTTTAGAAATGAAAAAAACCCTACTAACTAACCTAACCTACTACTAACCCTACTTTAGTTTGAGAATTATATTTTTTTCTTCAGCGGCCCAATCCTCTTCCACAGCGGCGTCTGGGACCCTCAGCCAGTTGTATTTTTCTTTTACTTAAAAGCTTATAAACAAAAGAAGATCGTGACCGACCTTCAAATACATGTTTTTACAGTAATTACCGATATAGCTTTCTTGAATGTTTGAATACATGCTTTACACGGTATATTATCCCTAATTTTGTCAACACATTTTGTTAATTTCCAATTTAAAAAAAAACAAAATTTAAAAGGGAAAAAAATAATCAAGTTAAAAAAATGCACTAAATAAATAAGAAATTAAAAACAAAAACTAAGTAACTTGCTAAATCGCTGTTCAGGAAAATTAGCAGAAAATTCAAAATGTTGAAAAAAGGACAACAAATAAGTATTATTCATAATTCAGTGAGATCAGAGATTTCTATTGAGCTTCACCTCACACGGGGGTCAGAGGTCATTGAGGGTCGACGTCCATGAGGCGCGACAACTTGCCACAGCCCTCAAATACGGTGACGAGGGTGTGTGTGTGTGTGTGTGTGTGTGTGTGTGTGTGTGTGTGTGTGTGTGTGTGTGTGTGTGTGTGTGTGTGGAGCGAGTAACGGCTCGGGGGTTCTGGGGTCAGGTGACTGTGTCGGCTGAGGAGGCGGAGCCTAAAGGTGCCGCACATGCAGTTTTGCCTATTTAATGTAAGCATTAATTTGGCTTGCAGACACACATACGTGTGTGTGTGGGGGTGTGTGTGGGTGTGTGTGTGTGTGTGTTGCAAATGAGGTCAGCTGCAGTGTTTCTGGCGCACACCGCCGTGTCTCGCCGTAACCTTTAGAGAATCCTGCCGACACTCAGATTAACTCTCACTGAGGGAAAATCCTGGACGACAGCTCACACACACACACGCCCGCACACACACACGCACACGCGCACAAACACACACCTCGACACGATTTCTTTCTCAATCTCTCGCAGATATATACACACACACACACTCCAGAGACTGCACAAAGTAATACCTCAAACACACACACACACACAAGTTCTCAATCTGTCTCTTACTCTCTTGTGTCTACACACACACACACACTCGCATACACACTCACACACACACACACACACACACACACACTGCTGCTCTTGCACCACCACTTTGCAAATGTGCATAGTCAAGCTCTCTAGTTCCTTCACACACCCTGAAAGTTCTGGATGTGTGTGTGTGCGCGCGCACGTGTGTGTGTGTATGCGCGCGCGCGTGTGTGTGTGTGTGTGCAAAGAGCTGACTGGATGTGACGGGAGGTGCGCGGCTGCCGACTCGGCAGAAGTGCAGCTCTGCAGACGCTTGATGAGAACCTGCAGCAGCTGTCAGATCTCTGTCAGAACCCGTCGCCACACTTTTTATTCTACACGCCCCTCCTGCACACACACACACACACACACACACACACACACACACACACACACACACACACACACCCATCCTCCCCATCCTTGCAGGGGGTTTGTCAAACCTCAGCGAATCCTACCAAATCCTCCGAAGCGAAGGCGAACGCCACGACGCCCCTCGACCGACTCTGCAGTTTGGCGGCGCCGAGTGGCGGCGGGAGGTAACTGCTCCCCGCCTGCGTTTGAGCCAATCACAGCGCGGCACGCGGAGAACCCCCGCAGGCGCCGGGAGGGAGGCGACGCCACGTTGCGATGGGCTGATGACGCGCCGGCTGGGATTCTCCCGGCGTCGAGCGCGACCTCGTGAACGCGTCGCCGGCAGTGCCGCTGAAGTTGGAGCGGGTGTGCGTGAAGGTGGGTCAAAGGTCAAAGGTCACAGGACCTCTCAAGACGCATGTTTGTCGCGAAACTCTCAATGCCGATCAGTGTGTCAATGTCAGCTAGTCGTTGGTCAAAGGTCAAAGGTCACTGTGACACCGGAGACATGGATGAGGTCATAAGTCATCGCGCGCTGACGATGACCAACGTCGGACTCGATGACATGAGGCGATGACATCTTCCGCCCAGCAGAGGCTGCGGCGAGCAGCGCGTGCTGGTGATGTCACTGAAACTCCTCTCAAACCGGCCAACCAACACTCAGCTTCAGTCTTCAGTGTAAAATGTAGCTTAGCTTTAGCCGCTGTGGGTAACTTAGCTAGCTTCGTGTTTAGCCTCTTTGATTAACTCAGGTAACTTAGCCTTAGCCATTGTGGGTAATATAGTTAGCTTAGTGTTTAGCCTCTTTCGGTAACTTAGGTAGCTTAGCTTTAGCCGTCGTGGGTAGCTTAGGTAGCTAACCTTTAGCTGCTGTGGGTAGCTTAGGTAGCTTAGCTTTAGTCGCTGTGGGTACCTTAGGTAGCTTAGCTTTAGCCGCTGTGCGTACCTTAGGTAGCTTAGCTTTAGCCGCTGTGGGTAACTCTGGGAGCTTAG
>CAAKHG010045234.1:0-10776 GCA_901007715.1 Dactylopterus volitans
ACAGCCGCACTAAATCAACAACACTACTAATTACCAAAATAATTTTTCCATGTTTCTGTCACGGGTAACCCTCTAGTATTTAGAAGCACTTTGACAGAAATGATTTTGCGATGCAAAAATATAATTATTGTTATCCATGAATTTCTTGTTTTACAAAGAAACTGACAGAAATAGTGGAGCACCTTATTATTTAATGATTAAGATGTCAGATTATAGCTATTTACTTGCACTGCTGAACAGAAAAATGAGTTTCAGTGGCTGAACGTTCTGGCTGATTCATTTCTGACCTCTCAGAGACGCCTGCTGAGCCGGCAAACAAAAGAAAAACGTCTATAAAAAAGTGAATTCAGTTTGAAATTCCTGATTAATGTTCAAACCTGCGGCGAGCTGAGTGGAAACGGCCTAACACACATTTGACTCCGCCTCCAGCTCGGCCTGCGCCCCTCAGGGCAGGTCAGAGGTCGCCACCATCCCGCGGCCAAAGCGTCCTCGGGCCTCTGTGCTGATGGAGGATTTCATTTTTTTTTTATAAATAATTATCTTAAAGGAGTGAATGTGCCCAGCTGCTGGCATTTTAATTTTCCTCTGGATATCTCTAAATTCAAATCTCTATCTATCTATCTATCTATCTATCTATCTATCTATCTATCTATCTATCTATCTATCTAGTCTTGAATGAGAAGCAGCAGCAGCTCTGGAAGGTCAGAGGTCGGCCGTTCTGCCTCCATTCTCCCTCTCTGGGAGAAGGCTGCCCTCTAGCTGCAGTAACTGGGTACTGCAGGTGATGGCAGGGTGATAATAGCCAGAGTCGGACGCCGCGGGACACCAAACGTGCTGAGACGCAGAGAAACGAGACCAGCGGCAGCTTCACCTCACTTTATTCTGCTACAGTTTCACAGCAAAACCGGCAGGAGGAAGGCCGGGCCGTCGCCATGGCAACGTCTACTCAGCCTCAGCAGCCTGGACCGAGGACGGAGGAAAGGAGAGGAGGGGAAAGGAGGGATGGAGAGGAGGGGAAAGGAGGGATGGAGAGAAGAGGAAAGGAGGGGTGGAGAAGAAAGGAAAGGAGGGAAGGAGAGGAGGGGAAAGGAGGGATGGAGAGAAGAGGAAAGGAGGGGTGGAGAGGAGGGGAAAGGAGGGATGGAGAAGAAAGGAAAGGAGGGAAGGAGAGAAGAGGAAAGGAGGGAAGGAGAGGAGAGGAAGGATGGAGATAAAAGGAAAGGAGGGAAGGAGAGGAGAGGAAAGGAGGGATGGAAAGCAAAGGAGGGAAGGAGAAGAAAGGAAAGGAGTGATGAAGCAAGGAAAGGAAGGAAGGAGAGGAAAGGGAAGGAGGGGAAAAGAAAGGAAGGATGGAAAGTAAAGGAGGGATGAGAGGAGAGGAAAGGATAGATGGAGAGGAAAGGGAAGGAAAAAAGGAAGGCCAGGAAAGGAATGAAAGGGAGAGAAGAGGAGGGTTAAACAAGTTTGTAGATCTTATGTTTGGTTCTTATAATCAAAATTATGTGTCGTCATTCTCTCTTTTCTCTCTTTTCTTTTATGACCTGCTCTTGTTTTGTTTTGTTTTTTTAACGTTTGGAATGAAGCGCTGCCGCCGGCCGGCCGGCCAATCAGCCCTCACCTTGCCCAGCTCCCTGCTCCTGGCCCTCAGCTTGTTGACCTGCGCCTCGGCGCCGTCGGCGCGCTCCTGCGCCTCCTCCAGCTCGTGCTGCACCTTCCTCAGCCGGGCCAGGTGGGCGTTGGCCTGCTCCTCCTGCGGACGCGGAGAACGTCAGCACGCCGCCAGAGTTCCTCCCGAGCGTGGCGGCGGCGGCGTGACGGCGAAAGCGCCTCTTACCGCCTCCTCGTTCTGCCGCTTGTAGGCTTTGACCTTCAGCTGCAGCTTGTCCACCAGAGCCTGCAGCCTCACCACCGTCTTCTTGTCCTCCTCGGTCTGGTAGCTCAGCTCCTTCACCCGCCGCTCGTACTTGCGGACCCCCTTCACGGCCTCGCCGGCCCTCCTCTGCTCCGCCTCCAGCTCGCCCTCCAGCTCGCGCACCTGCAAACACAAGCCGGACCGCACAGACTCAAAAACCCGGGCGCCGGCGCCGCGCCCGGCCCTCACCGATGCTGCTGGCGCCGCGCGAGCCGGCGGGGTACCCGGGCCTCCAGCTTCTGGAGCTGCTTCTTGCCCCCCTTCAGCGCCAGGATCTCGGCCTCGTCCAGCCGGTGCTGCAGGTCCTTCACCGACGCCTCCAGGTTCTTCTTCATCCTCTCCAGGTGGCTGCTGGTGTCCTGCTCCTTCTTCAGCTCCTCCGCCATCATGGCCGCCTGCGTCGACACGAAGGTGCGTCAGAAGCAGCTGAGATGCGCGTCCGTCATCGCCTACGTAGCCAGACTCTGAATGAAGACTATTAAAGGGCAGAACAATCTCATCACTTACGTCGGTGATGGCCTTCTTGGCCTTCTCCTCGGCATTCCGGGCCTCCTGGACCGCGTCCTCCACCTCGGTCTGCATCTGACTCACGTCTGCGTCCAGCTTCCTCTTGGAGTTCAGCAGGCTGGTGTTCTGTGGTCCGGGTGAGAGTCAGACCGGAAACCAACATCAAGTCCCCTTCATCACCTAATCGACCACATCCTTTGTTCACCCTGATGAGTGAGGACCACCGGCGCTCAAGCTCAGGTCCTTCAGGCTCCTCTCAGGCCTCCCAAGCAAAATGTGACAAACACTCATTTTATCAACTTTCCACCTTCATTCAAGGGGCTTCTTGAGTTCTAACTGGTTGGTGGGGAGTCCCGGAGGGTTTGAGCTCTTGTGGTTGGTTGCCTGAAGGTCACATGAGAGTCATCAAAGTCACTTAAGACCTTCCACCAGATGGCGCAGCAGCCATTCTCACCTCAACTCATGGAGGTCTGGGCGGGTCAGCGGCCCTCGGGGGCCTTCGGGCAACCTTAAAGACCCGAGACTCCCCGCCAACCAGCGGGTGAGGAAGCCTTTTAGATGAGGGTGAAACATCTTCAGCAACTCCGTGGATCACTGATCTGACCTTTATTAAAGAGCCAGGATTTACAAATATAGTTTTCTGGTCTTTAAGCAGCGGCGCCGCTCACCTGAGAGTGCAGCAGCCCGACTCTCTCGCAAGCATCCACCAGCTCCTGCTCGGCCACCTTGCGGCTCCGGTCCGACTGCTCCAGCGCCGCCCTGAGCTCCTCCAGCTCCGCCATCATCAGGCTGCTCCGGCGCTCCACCATGGCCGCCTGCTCCCTCAGGTCCTCCTGGCCGCGCAGGGCCTCGTCCAGGTGGAGCGTTTGTTCCTGCAGAGAGACGGCGACGATGCAGCGTCTCACACACACCGGCGCCAGGCTGGTCACGCGGCGGCGGCGGCGGCACTGTTGGAACGGCGTCTCACCTTGAGGTGGGCCTGCATGTTCCTCAGGTGCTTCTGGGCCTCGGCGGCCTGCCGGTTGGCGTGGCTCAGCTGGACCTCCATCTCGTTGAGGTCACTCTCCATCTTCTTCCTGATCCTCAGGGCGTCATTCTTGCCGCGTGTCTCGGCGTCCAGGGCGGACTGCATGGCCTCGGCCGTGCGCTGGTGGTTGCGCTTCATCTGCTCGATCTCCTCGTCCTTCTCCGCCAGCCTGCGGTCCACTTCTCCTTTGACTTGGGTCAGCTCGAGCTGGATGCGCAGGATCTTGGATTCCTCGTGTTCCAGTGAAGCCTGGAGGTGAGTCAGGACACACTGAAGATAATCTGATTACAAGAAATACAC
The DNA here is from genome assembly GCA_901007715.1 of Dactylopterus volitans. Lineage (NCBI taxonomy): Eukaryota > Metazoa > Chordata > Actinopteri > Syngnathiformes > Dactylopteridae > Dactylopterus > Dactylopterus volitans. The sequence continues at coordinate 3,747 of CAAKHG010045234.1, forward strand.
GATTTGAGTTCATTTGTGCGTCCGTGTTACCTCGGCCTCCTCCAAAGCAGTTTGGATCTCCGTCTTCTCAGTCTCGGTTTGTTTCTTGGTCTTCTCCAGCTCATGGATGGCTTTACCATTGTCCCCGACTTGCTCGGCCAGATCAGAAATTTCCTCTGAAAAGGTTTGGAGAAGCATGAGCACACATCCTCAGGGGTTCACTCGCGTTGCCGAGTGGGATCGTGTGAAGCACGTACGTTGCAGGTTCTTGTTCTCCCGCTTGAGGAGCTCCAGGTGCTCCAGGGCTTCTTCATAGGAGTTCTTCACTTTGAAGAGCTCCGTGCTGAGCGAGCGGCACTCCCTCTGCGAGCCCTCCAGCTCAGCCTGACTCTCCTCGTACTTCAGTTTCCACTCCGACAGAATCTGAGCAGGACAGGCAGTTATTGGTCAACGTTCGACGCCGGACCGGCGGCGCCGCGAGGTCTTTGCTGCTCCTCATTGACCCCCCCAGTCCAGCAGTCATGGCCGACTAAAGTCCTTCTCACCTTATCGAAGCTCCTCTGCTTCTTGTCCAGGCCGGCTGCCTGAGCGTTCGCTCGCTCCACGTCAGCCATGAGGTCCTCCACCTCCCCCTGCAGCCTCTGCTTGGTCTTCTCCAGCGACGAGCACTTGGCGTTCACAGCCTCGGTGGCCTCCTCTGCCTCCTGCAGACGCTGGGCGAGCTTCTTCCTGAAGATGGCCACATGTAATCAGCAATGACAGTTCAACTTTCACCCAAAAAAAAAGTTCTAAATATCCAAGTGTAAGAGAACGGCTCTGACTTTGCCTCCTCCAGCTCGTCGTTGCGCTGGATGGCGTCGGTCTCGTACTTGGTCCTCCACTGCGCCACCTCGCTGTTGGCCTTGGACATGGCTCTATGGAGCTCCGCCTTAGCCTCCTGCTCCTCCTCGAACTGCTCCCTCAGCAGGTCGCAGTCGTGGCGGGCGGAGTGGAGGCTGTGAGCGAGGGCGTTCTTCGCCTGACCGGGGCGGACACTCGGGTTTTAGACAAACACGTATGTCCTGCACCTAAACTTCCCCGTCGCTGTGATGGCGGCTCAAACGAAAAGACAACACTCCCACCGCCGCCGCCAACATCATCATCAAACTCTGGAACTTGGAGCTTTAAGAGAAACCCCCGCCCCTACAAAGACGTGAATATCATATGAGCGGATGTTCACACGGACCCGAGGCCTGGCACCATTCACAAGCTTAGCCTAGCTAGCTAGCCCAAAACAACGGGCCGGCTGTGTAAGCTAATAAGCGGCGTCATTCGCAGGCGTCGGCCGGTTGCATGGCAGGGATGCAACAAACCTTCATCTCCTCCTCGAGCTGCTTCTTGATTTCCTCAGTTTGCTGGACGCAGGCGAGTTTGGTCCTCGACACCTGGGAGAGAATCGCCTCCTTCTCCTCAAGAAGACGGGAAATCTCACCTGCTCAAGGGAATCCAGTGAATCAGTGAGGAGCCTCCATGGGTCGTGTGGACCGTAAAGGCCGCGCGCCACCACCGTTCCGTACCGTTCTCGTTCTGAAGCTTGGCCCTTTGAGTGTTCGCCTCAGCGATCAGGCGGGAGTTCTCCTCATGCTTGGCCTTGTACTCGCTCAGCTGGTCCTCCAGGGAGTGGCAAAGCTTCTCGTAGCCGATCTGTTGTGGTCCAACATGACCCGTCAGTGACGCTGTTAACCATGTCCAGCATGTGCTCCGCTCCGCGCTGCTGCGGCTTACCTTGGCCTTGACCAGGACCTCCATGTTGCCGGACAGGTCATCGATCTCCATCTTGCACTCGCTCTTCTCCTTCTCCAGCTTCTGCTTGATGCGCTGCAGGTTGTCGATCTGCTCCCCGAGCTCCGCCACGGCGTCGGCGTGCTTCTTCCTCAGGGCGGCGGCCGTGGCCTCATGGTGGAGCGTGGACTCCTCCAGGTCTCGCTTCAGCTTCTGGAACTCGGCCTCTCGCTTCTTGGTCATCTCGATCTGGGCCGTTGTGGCGCCGCCGGCCTCCTCCAGCTTCTCGCTGACCTCCTCCAGCTCCCTGGACAGGTCCGAGCGCTGCTTCTCCACCTTGGCTCTGGCAACGCGCTCCACCTCCAGCTCCTCCTCCAGCTCCTCGATGCGAGCCTGAGCAGAGCGGCAAGAATTCAAGATGTGCCAGGTGTGATTCGTTGACTGGGAGCATACCCTCACCGAAACACGAGGTTTACCTGAAGCTCCTTGATCCTCTTCTGAGACTGCACGGTCAAACTCTGCTCATCCTCCAGTTTGGACAGAAGTTGGCTGAATTCAAAGTCCTTTCTAAAGTTCAAAATCAAACCAGGTGATCAGTGCATGCAGAACTACGGAGCTTCCTATGTTCACGCTAGTTGCACACCAACCCTGAATGGTCCTGGAGAAATATAATTTTTTTTTTAGATTGTATCAATCATTATGCTGTCATCACAAAATCCCCAGAGTGTCGCATCAGCCTTGGTGTGCAAACTCACGTTGCAATGTTCATGTCATATCTGGTGGTTCTGAGGACCTTTAGACTTCACGTACTTTTTCAGGCGTTCCTCCATCTTCTGTTTGTCATTCTCCAAATCCATTATGGACTCCTGGGTCAGTTTGAGGTCTCCCTCCAGCTTCCTCTTGGCTCTCTCGATATCCATGCGGATCTTCTTCTCTTGCTCTAGAGACCCTTCCAGCTGACGGATGGACACATTCTCAGTCACAAACATGCTTCACGTTTCATACATTTTTTCTTTTTTAAAAAGTCGTGACCATAAACTCACATCATCGACTTGCTGCTCCAGCTTGATCTTCGCTTTGCTCAGAGTGTTGACTTTGTCCTCCTCCGCTTGCAGGTCGTCCAGTGTCTGCTGATGCGCCTCCTGCAGCGCCAGCTTCTCCTTGGATATCTTGGTGATGGTGTCATCCAGAGAGGACATCTCCTCCGTCAGGTTCTTCACCTGAATTGAAGAAAACAGCGTTAGCAAATGCTGCAGTCCTCCAGGTCTGAGCCCTCCAGGTCTGAGTTCTCCAGGTCTGAGCCCTCCAGGTCTGAGTTCTCCAGGTCTGAGCTCTCCAGGTCTGAGTCCTCCAGGTCTGAGCCCTCCAGGTCTGAGCCCTCCAGGTCTGAGTCCTCCAGGTTTGGCGTTCAGGCGACACTCACCTTGTTTTCGGTGGCATGTTTCTCCTTCTCCACTTTAGCCAGCGTGAGCTCCAGGTCATCGATGTCCTTCTTCAGCTCGGAGCATTCGTCCTCCAGCTTCCTCTTCTTGGCGGTGAGCTCAGCGTTGACCTCCTCCTCGTCCTCCAGCCTCTCGCTGAGCTCTTTGGTTTTGGCCTCCAGCAGAATCTTGTTCTTTATGAGCCCCTCACATCTTTCCTCTGCATCCGCCAGAGTCTCGCTCTCCTGTTGTGGACACAAATCACCATTTGCGTCTGTGCACTCCAGCTTTCAGGTGCATTAAAAAACATCTATTTCTACTCACAGTTTGGATCTGCAGGCACAGATCGTTCTTCTCCTGAAGCAGGGAAACCATTTTGGCCTCCAGCTCCTTCCTCTTCACCTCGGCCTTGGATAAATCCTCTTTGCATTTGGCGAAGTCCACTTTCATGACGGCCATTTCCTTCTCGGTCTCAGCGCTCCTCAGCAGCGGCTTGATCTTGAAGTAGAGCTTCATCCATGGCCAGTGCTTCACGTTCATGAAGGAGCGGATGTTGTACTGGACGGTGTAAATAGACTCTCTGGAAAGCGACAGGATTCCTTTTAGGCAACGACGCAACAGGACTACAATCACTCGTGGTGGGTCCGCCGGGGTTCTCGTTACCTCCTCTCCATCATCTTCTGGAACTCCTTTCTTCTGAGGAAGCCACGACACAGGGCCTGAGTGGTGGTGATGAGGGAGGCCAGTTTCTCGTCCCTCATTTCTTCCAGGAGTCCCAGGAGTCCTGCTTTGAAGAACACCTGCAGGAAACAGAAACACACACCTTGAAAATTACCCTGAACCACCGATCCTACTTCCGATTTTTGCTTTCTGTGGAATAATTTTGTTGTTATTGATCTAAACTGCAAAACTTGATGGGCATCTCATCTCATCTCATCTCCTCATTCATTCCCACTGGTGCAACCATGACACCACCTTCACGAGCAGGTCCCAAACCCGGCCAGCCGCCAAGTCCGGTGCAGTATTGGGAATAAAAAAAAAAGGATGCCGGTGGACGTGAAAGCACCTTCGTATGCCCAAACTTATACTGCGTGTGATCCACGTCGATCGACCCCAGGAGCTTCTCAGCGGCTTTCTTGTTGTCGATGAACTGCCCCTCGGGGATCACGCTAGCATTCAGTACTTTGTACCTAGGAGAAACAGGAGATTGGGGATTAGGTGCAGTTTCCGACCTCCACTGGGATTCCGCTCTTTACCCGTTACCTTTGCTTGAAGTCGCCATACAGGATCCTGCTGGGGAAGCCCTTCCTGCAGATCCGGATTCCCTCCAGCACGCCGTTGCAGCGCAGCTGGTGTATGACCAGATGGTGCTCCATAATCCCTGATCAGATGGCAGTCGGGTTACCTGCGAGGCCACTTAAACGCTGCGATATTCAGGTTTTCCGGTTTATTCTGGTTGAGATACCTGGCGTTTTGGTCTCGTTCGGGATGAGACACCGGACGAAATGAGGATGGGTGCTCCTGAGATTCGTCATGAGCTTCCCGAGGTTCTCCTGTTAGAGACAGCCGGTGTCGTTACCCGCTCACGGAAAGGCGAAACGGTTGCCATGGCGGCGCAAGAATTACCCTGAACAGAGCCGACACCGTCTGGAACGACGAGCCCTTCTTCTTTGCTGCTTTCTTTGCCGCCGTTCCGCCGCTTCCTCCTCCGGCAGCCTCTGAGAAAGACCAGCGATTTTGTGGACGTTAGCAGGCTGAACAGGAGGCGGGTCCACGGCGTGCGAGCAAGAGGGGCCGTTCGCCACTGGTCACGTGAATGCCACTTCGGCGGTGACGGTAAATGTGGTTAGCTGGAGCATCAGATGCCTCAGTGTGTCCATGCAGAGCAGGAATGGCTGTTGCTCCCCTGACACCAGTGACATCATCAGTGACATCACAGGTTTTCGGGAAGAACCTCAGGCTAATTCAAAATAGGTGGTAAACCCCGCCTCCTCCCTGTCGGTGGGTGGGACTTGGATCAAAATGAAATTTCAGTTCTTTTCATATCATTTTCCCTCAAAGATGGTTTCTGCGATGTGCTCATTTTTCTGATAAGTTTGGGTTGAATGTGTTACTGGATGCTATTTAGAAGGGGGCGTGGCTTCATGACTGACAGCTGCTCTGAGTGACATCCAGGAAGTGGTGGAGGCGTTTACAGACGTGTGTTTAGGAATCCTACATGAGAGAGTGGAGAGGACGTGGAACACTGACTTTCTATAACTTGTCTTTTTCAAACCGTAAAAATAAAATCTGATCACTGATGATTGGGGTGGGCGGGGCCTCGACACTGCAGCTCCACTCCGAATGACATCACCAGCACACGACGGCGGCGTCTGTATCTGGGTATTTTGTTTTTCATTTTTGTACAATAGGAGAAGGTGGAAGAACATTGTCAAGATTGTACACGATCTATAGTTATATACAGTCTGTGGTTATATACAGTCGGTGGTTATATACAGTCGATGGTTATATACAGTCGGTGGTTATATACAGTCGGTGGTTATATACTCCTCCTGCTGGGTCTCACCATCAGTGGACGAGTAGGTGCAGTAGAGAAAAGCCAGCAGTTTTAGTCCGGCTTTCTGGTAGAGCTGGACCACCGTCTCGTTGAGGGGGTCCTTGTTCTTGTCCAGCCAGCCGGTGATGCTGTAGTCCACCGTCCCGGCGTAGTGCACCAGGGAGAAGTGAGCCTCGGCCTTGCCTTTGACCGGCTTGGGCTTCTGGAAGTTGCCGGACTTTCCCAGATGCTGGTCGTACAGCTTGTTTTTGAAGGTGGTGTCCGACGCCTTGGGGAACATGCACTCCTCCTCCAGGATGGAGAAGATGCCCATCGGCTGTCGGGGAGAGACAGTCGGCGTTCAGCGCCTGCGTTCAGCGCCTGCGTCGCCGCGTCCGCGTGGACTGACCTTCTCGATGAGCTCTATGCAGGCGGCCAGGTCCATGCCGAAGTCGATGAACTCCCACTCGATGCCCTCCTTCTTGTACTCCTCTTGCTCCAGCACAAACATGTGATGGTTGAAAAACTGTTGCAGTTTCTCGTTGGTGAAGTTGATGCACAGCTGCTCCAGACTGTTGTACTGCAAGGAAAAACAAACAGAAACAACACAACAACGCACAAGCGCTTGACACCTTTCACAACACGCCGCGGCGCTCCCCGGGGAATACCGTCGGTACTGCCAACGCACGTCGAAGATTTCAAACCCGGCGATGTCCAGGACCCCGATGAAAAACTGCCGGGGTTGCTTGGTGTCCAGCATCTGGTTGATGCGGAAAACCATCCACATGAACATCTTCTCGTAGACGGATTTGGCCAGAGCCCCGATGGAATTGTAGACCTGCAGGGCGACACGAGGCGAGCAGGCGCGATAAACGATGAACGAGCGTGTTGATTTTGAAGGTAGAAATATCATATTTTAATATATGTAAATGTACAAATCGGAGGAAAAACATTTCTAGAATATTATTTACAAGGCAATACACAGTGTGCAAGAGAAAGTATTTATGTTTTCTGAAAATGTTTTTTTAATAAAAAATGTGTGTGTTGTGAAAACGCGTCGCGTCGCCATGGTTTCCCAGCGTGACGTTGCTGTCGCAGGCTAAATGAGGATGGCTGACTGACTCAGTTTGGAGGTTCAGCTTTCTCACACTTGGAAGACTTAACTGAGACTTGGAAGACTTCATAGATCGCAATTGTTTTTTTCCCCACTTGGATTTAAAATGACTAAACTAAATGATGATGATGATGATGAAAAACATGGAATGGCAGCATGAGCGGAGCGCGGTGTCGGCCCGGTGTCGGCCCGGTGTCGGCGCGGCGTTGCTCTACCTGC
>CAAKHG010045236.1:0-15055 GCA_901007715.1 Dactylopterus volitans
AGCAGGTTAGCTGTTCAGTGTAAGTTACCATGGAAACGTACCCCGGTAAGATCTGCTAGCTTGGTGCTATCGATAACCCAGGGCTAACCCGGAAGTTACCTCGCTAAGACATGAATCCTGCTTCCTGATCTCGGCCCCAGGATGAATATGAGCATCGGTGAGTGGGGAACCGATCAGACTCATCTGCTAACATCATGATTCGCCCGCCGACGTTTTGATTGTGGCGTATAAAACCAAGTGTTGAATTGTCTCTGCTGGTGGGAGATGAAGACCTCCAGCCAGGGGAGCAACTACATACCCTCTGAGGGGTCTGCAGACAAGGGTATAACAAGTGCCTAATTTAAACATAATCTCTTCATTTGTTTGATTTGTTTTGTGGTTCAAGCTAAATTATACGCAAATAGTTGTCAATAAGTGATTTTTTTTAAAAAAATCTAAACTTTTTCTTCTCTTCTTTCTCTTCCTCTCTTCTTCTTCTCTTCTTCCTCTCTTCTAACTTCACTGATTAGGTGTAAAGTTTACACACGCACAAAAGCTGTTAAACACAGAAAATGCCTCCGTGAAACAATTTCGCTTACATCACTTTGGCTCAAGCGTTAATTTCTCAAACATTTCAGCTGCAAAATTTTATCACACAAATCGCACAGTAATTGTTGATGTCATCATGGGGGAGGGGCTATGGCCTGTTGGTGGTCGGGTTAGTAAATTGGTCATCATAGATGGGATGAGAGATGACGGGAATACAGGATGATGGGATGACAGGATGAGAGATGACGGGATGTGAGATGAGGGATTATAGGATGACGTGATTACAGGATGACAGGATGAGAGGATGAGAAACGAGGGATTACAGGATTACGGGATTACAGGATTACAGGATGAGAGATGACAGGATTATGGGATGAGAGATGAGGAATAACAGGTTGACGGGATGAGAGATGAAGTGATTACAGGTTGATGGCATTACGGGATTACAAGATTCCAGGATGAGAGATGGCAGGATTACGGGATTACAGGATGAGCGATGACGGGATTACGGGATTACAGGACTACAGGATTAAGGGATAACAGGATTACGGAATTACAGTATTAAGGGCCTTTGAACCAAAGTTTCTGCTGCAGCTGGGAATCAAACCGGAATCCAGGCAAGAGGCTCTTGATTTTGAGTGACTGGGTTCCTCCAGCTGATTGGAGGAGGCTGCTTCCTGGAAGCTTGACCTCCCCGCAGGGGGCGTAGCCGTCATTGGTTTCTTGAGGAAACACCGACGGTGCTGGTTTATTGCATCAAGGACCAGCCTGGCAGACAGGAAACCTTTACTGTTTGTTTACAATACGAGCGGCGTGACCCCGCCTCCCTCCACAGCGCGCAGGCGCCAGCCAGCCGACCGCACCACCATGTGGACTCTCTGCTCCCCCGTTCACGCGCACCCAGACCCGCCCGCCGGGTCCTCTGGTCGACAACGACGGATGACGCCGATGACGTGCGGTGGCACTTCTAAGCACCCATTGGCCGGCGTGCAGAACATGTGCGCCGCTCGCTCACGGGAGCGCAACAGGAGAAGAGTTTTTCGCGTCTGAAGAGGAGACGTCGGGGAAGCCAGTGGCAGCGAGCGGCCGAAGGAGGAAAACTTCTCCCTTCGGAGTCTGAGCCCGCTCATGTGGTCTGCGGCGTGCACGCAGATTTAGCAGAGAACAATAGATCCTCTGTGTTGGCCCGTGACGTCACCGGACAGCCAGCGAGAGGGGGACGACACGGCGGAGCGCGACCCTTGACCCAAGTCGGGACCAGGAGCTGCGGGAGCGTGCGCAGCCGGGTAGATGAAGGTGAGTGTTTACTGCAGTGATGTCAGAGCGCCCGAGTGATGACAGCCAATCAGCTGGTTAGTTTGTTTTTCTACCGAGGCAGGTAGCGACAACAACACACACACTCACACACACACACACACACTCTCTCTCTCTCTCTGTCGTGCACACACTTAAGTCATTCTCACACACACACACACACACACACACACACACACACACACACACACTCACTCATACTTCTGTGTGTTTTTGTTTTTGTCAGTGAAGCAAATTGAATCTGAAATCCTTCTCAAATTGGTGTTTTCCTCCTTTGTGTGTGTGTGTGTGTGTGTGTGTGTGCATGCGCGTGCGTGCAGTGAGTTGGGCGTGTGTGTGTGTTTGAGGATGAGCGGCGGTAAAAAGAGGAGTGGCTTCCAGATCACCGGCGTGACTTCAGACTTCGCTCAAACCCCGGCGGGCCAATCAGCTCCAAGCAGGATCCTCACCGTCCTCCAATCAGCAGCGGCCCCCTGTGTTCATCAAGGCAGCTCCTCTCAGCCCACCTCGCCGTCCGTCAAGAGGAAAACCATCTCCCAGGATGCTTTGGGGCAGTCCTCGAGGTTCAGAGTGGTGCAGCTGGTGCAGAGCAGGTCCGGCAACGGGGGGCGGGGCCTGTCATATCGCCGCGGGCGATGGACATGCCTGCACTTTGTGGAGCGTCAGGAAGGGGAAGTGTTCAGGCGGGCAATGGACAGCATGAGACAAGCTCACTCACTAGAATCTTTGGAGATGATTGGCCAGAACAGAGTCTCCAATTCTCAGGACACCACCCATGTGCCGGCTCAGCCAATCAGGAAAAGGGAAGGGACACCGCCACTGCACAGCAGGCTGCCAAACCAACGCCGAGACCCAATCGACTCCCAGGCCCGGGATAACACGGAGCCAATGAGAGCAAAGGGTTTAGACTCCACCCCTTCACTCCGCCCTCGAAACATCCCCCCTCCTCTCCGATTGGATGTTGATGCCACAGGGCGGGTATGGACACCCAAAACATGATTCCATTGGTTAGAAGATTCAAGCTCTCATTTGTCAGACGAGTTTGTTCACCTGTCTGTGTCTCTCTCAACGTCTGTCTATCTGTCTGTCTGTCCCATGTATCTCTCTGTTTGTCCTATCTCTCTCTGTCTGTCTGCCTGCCCATCCATCTGTCTCTCTGTCTGCTTGTCTTTCCTATTTTTCTTTCTGCCTGTCTTGCCCTCTACCTGCCTGTGTGCTTGTCTGTCTCTGTTTCTGTCCGTCTCCTGGCCTGTCTGTTTGTCAGTCTGTCCTCCGCCTGTCTCATTCTCAGCCTGGCTCCCCCCCTGCTGGACCGTTCCAGTCTCCTCTGACCCCCCTTCAGACCGCAGCAGGCTTCAGTCTGGATAAAACCACGTTGGGCCTCGCGGGGGACGCCAGGTAGCTCCATGTGCTCGTGTCCGATGTGTCTAACGCGGCTCTGTCAGCTTCAGAGTGCTTTTCTACGAGCTCTCTAAGGGTCCCTGAAGGCCACACAGGCTGAGGCGTCTGTCCTCCAGCAGTGGAGGACCTGTTTTCTTCTTCTGCTCTTGTCAAACATGGCTCCCTCCTCTTTCTCGATTGGCTGTAACACTGACGATTGAGCTCAGTAAAACCTTATTTGTATGCATGTAAAGACAGAACACGTCCGCGAATCAAAGCTCCGCTGTGTTCACCGCGAGTGGGCTGCAGGAGAATTTAGCTGCGATGTCTGTTGGTTGTGACTGTGTGTGGGCAGGACCTGGAATGAGGCGGCAGCCAATCAGACAGCAGAGGCACTGTGCGTAGGACAGAGGGGGGCTGGGGCGTGATTTCCATGTCTCACATGGGGACAGACACTTAGGCTTGAAAATAATTGATGTGAGTGGATGTCAACAAGCTTTATTAGCTTTCCCTCCACTCACTGTTTACCAGAGACCTGGACTGGGACCGGGACCGGGACCTTGACCTTAATACCAAGACTGTCTGGATTTTAAAGAAAGTTGAAACCTTAACGAAGAGGGAAAGGTCTAGACCTCAAAAGGGGGACGAGACCTTCGAGACTTTAACAAGTTTTAATACTTTGAAAGTTTTTAAACTTAAACTTAAGCTTTTAAACTTTAACAGTTTTGATCTTAAGGAGAGACAAGACAGTCTGGACCTCAACAAGTTACAGTCTGGACCTTAAAGACGGACAAGATAACCTGGATCCTAACAAGGGACAAAATGGTCTGTACCTTAACAAGAAGAAAGACCATGTGGATCCTAAAGAAAGAAAGTCTGGATCTTTAAAGGTGGACAGTCTGGACTTTAACAAGAGAAAAGACCGTCAGGACCTTAATAGGGAACAAAACACTGTGGACCTTAAAAAGGGGGAAAACAGTCTGGACCTTAAAGAGGGACATTCTGGACCTTAGCAGGAGACAAGACATTCTGTATTTTAACCAGGGACAGTCTAGACCTTAGGGGGTTTGGGGCTACGGTCATCTCAACGAAGACTCAGGACGGACAGTTTGGACATGATCAAGAATAGTGTTGTCGCTGGATGATCTAAGCGCTGATTGGACAAGCTTTAGCTGTTGTGGTTCCTCTGAGATGTCTGGAGGTGGGAAGAAAAAGTTCTTGGGGCAACAGCAGCCATCTAACCCCGCCCACTCTCAGCGCCATCCTCCACTGACACCGCCACTCCCCCTCAGGACACTGCAACTTGCTGCTAAGCAACCAGAAACAACAGTTGTCTTGCGGGATCGTAGAACGGTCAAAGGTCAAAGGCCACACATCAGGGAGTCTTGGCCCTGTGCCAAGCTTTTGACCTTTAACCCCCTGAACCTTGAATCCAAATCCAGGGTTACTCAACTGACTCCACTACCTAGGGTTCAGCCAATCACCACGGTCTGGCCCAGCCACAGCAGACAACCACGACATCAAATAACCCCATCAGGCCCGCTGCCGTTCTCCCACAATCCCTTGCACCCGGCAGCAGCCTCCCATGCCGGCCTTCATTCTCATTGGTCGGGCTCCGGGTGTGCTCCGCCCAGTGGACGTGGCTCTGATGCAACTATGATGTCACTGCTTCTGCTCTGCCACAGGTACTGCAAGGTCTCATTGTCAGGTGTGTGGACGGACACCTGATCAGTGATGAGATTGGTGATTGGCTGAATCAATAATATGTCTGCAAAATGGGTTTAGACTGTGAGATGTGAGTCGGGTTCTCTGAGCCGACATGTCTATCTCTCACCTGTCTACCTCACCTATCTCACCCGTCTCACCCATCTTCTTCACCTGTCTTCCTCACTCATCGGACCTGTCTCCCTCTCTCTTCTTGCAGCAGCTCCACTACCAGTCTGGTTGCCATTGACAACAAGATTGAACAGGCGATGGTGAGTCTTGTTACATCAGCAGCGGCTGAAACAACAACAGTAACAATATTATTAATGCCTGAATTAATTTACGGATGAAAACATTAGTCAGGAAACATCGTGAGCTGCTTCTTCCATCTTAGCAAGATAACGAGTCGACCCCTGACCTCTGAGTCAGAGCCTAGAAATTAAGGACAGAACTGCTCCGTTTGTGTGACACTGACAAGCGAACCTATGAAATGTCAGCCATGTTGGTTGTTGTGTAGCTGGGTTCTCTGGTTCTTCCTGTGTGGTGCCTCTTTTCGCTTGCTTTAGCCCCGGGGTAAACAATCACTGATGTAACTTGATAGCATTGCTAATGTAGTCCACCAATTGCATGTGGGATTTTACCACCTAGGCCAAGGTCAGGGTGGAGGCAAAGCGTTGGCTGGAAGGACGACCATGGCCTCCTATACCACTCAAACAGGCAAAACAGCTGCCAATGAGACTATGCTAGAGCTAGTGCTAACAGGCCAGCTAGCAAGTGTGAGGCTGAAGCTGTTTGATCAGCCGTGACATCTAAAGTAGTCCCAAACCCACTGCAGAGCAGTTACTGTAGCACAGGCCGTGCACACACCATCTCAAGGAAGGTCAACTGGACTTGGTTGTGGGTCTGGAAGACGTTTGGCCTTTATCCAAGATGTCATCAGGAAATCAGAAGGATTGCATTTATCCTAAAAACTCCTCCTCTCCTAAGCGCTCCTCTCACCACCCACACCAACATCATAGGCTCTTCTAAGAATGGGCGGGGCATTTTCCAAGAGAGCTGATTGGTCAGGAGGTGGGGCTTTTTTACTCGCTGATCTCTAATCCAGAAAGCCTAGCTACCTGGTGAGACAGTTAGCTAGGCTAACATGGAGCTAACCTGGAGTAATCTAACAAGACTGAACCGGTCACAAGACAGCAGAAGTAAAATAATGGTCGCACTTCAGAATATTAACAAGACAGGATGAAAAGATTACACTGAGAAATTAGAGGAAGACATCTCAGGAAGCAACGTGGCAGGAGGCGGGGCAGGAGGCAGAGCTAAGCTAATGACAGCTAACGGGCGCAGGCCCACCCACAGGGTGTGTTATTCAGCCAATCAGAGCATTTTCTCTAGAAAGGAGGACCCCTAGTGACTCTTATCTGCAAAGCAGTAATGGCGCCCTCTGCTGGCCCGATGTCTGCTAACCTCTGACCTCTGGCGCAGGACCTGGTGAAGAGTCACCTGATGCTGGCGGTAAGGGAGGAGGTGGAGCTTCTGAAGGAGCAAATCAGAGAGCTGCAGGAGAAGAACCAGCAGCTGGAGAAAGAGAACCACATCCTGAGAGCAGTGACACACTCACACACCTGAGAGCATCGTCATGGTAATGCAGCTTCTTAGGGTGATAGCCAACTAATGGTAACCATGGCAACGTGACTGTTAAGATGATGACGGGGATTAGAGTCTAATAAATGAATGAAGATCAGACTGATGTTGTTTGTTTCTTTATTAATGTACCAGAAGGAACAAGTCTGAAATTATCATCTGTAATTTGATCACAGCTGCGGAGACACAAATATTTTGTGTAATGACGCTAAAGTTTGGGGGCGTGGCTACTTGGTGATTGGCAGCTGGAGCAGACGGAGACAGCGCTGCAGATGAGCGCTGCCCTGTGATTGGTCCCTGAAGTTTCGGTCTTAGCTTGTTGTCCTGTAAACGTTGTTAAACCGCCAGGGGATGAAGCGACGACGCTCGAAGGTTCAGACTTTCAGGATTCAGTGGTCTGATGATTAAGGTGAGGAGGGTGATGAAGGTGAGTACAGCGTGATGAAACAGTGACGTCGTCAGGAGGAAGAAGAGAACAGCCGCTGCACCCGATGGCGAACAGCTGAACTCGGTTAGGTCACGCAAGACTCTGACAGCCTTGTTAGTGACCTGACCTTTTGCAGCCTGTTGATGTAAACATAATTTTTCCGGACCAGAAATGAAAACCAGGAAGGTTGTAGTGTGATGGAGTCTGGAGTGTGACTGTAGTCTGACTGACGCTGCACTAGAATACAGTAGAACAATGGAACCACTGTACAAACACTGAGGAAACCATGAAAACGACAAGAGCTTGCACTGATAATACTTTTGTTGCAAATGACAAACAAAATTTATCACAAGGAAGATGCATTAAAGACATAAATTGCAATAATATATAAGAAAGGTAAAGAAATAAAATCTATCTCTGCAGTTAAAGTGAGTCGAGTGCAACAGTCTGTAGTTTGGTTGTAACAGTTCATGAGCTGGTTGCACTGATGCGTCTATGATGCAGATGCGCTGTAAACAGTCCAGCAGCATCATTAATATGGCGTCTCTTTGTGAGAGCCTTGATATGAAGCTGCTAATCATCTCTGACGTGTCAGGTCTCCTCTTGGATAATATTTTCCAAACGTTTGACAATCATGCAGTTAGCTACTAAAGCTATGAAGCTAACCTGGAATTATGGAAGCTAACTTTGTTAGCAGCGACTTCACAGTAAAAACGTAGGTTGGGCCGGAGCAGTCAGGTTGTCTGTATCCATCCACCCATCGTTCCTCCTCGGTTCCGGGCCTCTCATCCAAATATGGGAGGTCCTGCTCCAAGATGGCCACGTCCATACAGCCATGAACTGTCTCCAGAGGGCCTGAGCCCTCCGGGAGCTGGATTTGAAGGCTAATTGCATCACACAGTCATGCCCCTTCCTTCCTACGTGGCCTCCAAATGCAGCTGCAGCTTCATTAGGAGGCTGCAGCTGTATTTCTGCAGTCAAGCAATCAGCACAAAGCTGCAGTGGACCAAGTATTACAATTTTAATGCTCTATTCAGTCAAAAAATTCACTTCTGAGAACCAAATGTGTAGAGTTGCAATATCGGCAGGTTTAAGAGAATTGGTGGAGAATTTAAATTTCCTTCCTCCTTCGTTAGCGGGGGAAGCTAATTACCCTACTAGCTGGTCATGCTAACAGGGAGAAGCTAGATACCCTGCTGGCCGGTCGTGTCTGTAGGTCCCGCTGTGTGCAGCTGGCTGGAGCTCTTGTCAAGGCGTCGGTGTCGCAGAAAAGAGACTTAAATTTCCCCGCAGCTCATCTATGTAAGAGAAATTAATTTGAAAGACTCATGTTTCTGATTCTACTAGGTGGTTTTGATGTTTCATCTGACCAGTTCCTCAGTCGTTCAGCTGCATTTGACTGTGAGCACTGGAAGCTGGTGGGGAAATTGGCAGCACTGGTTTCTGGTTCCAGGTGGACCTGCAGCCTCACATGTGTCGCCTGTGCTCGGGGCTGCTGGTGATGTTGGTGATCCAGAGGTGAAGCAGCTCAGCAGAGGTGGATGTCACCCAGCAGCAGGAGGTGGAGAAACGGAGCAGCACCTCCACCTCCTGGGACCATCCAGGGTTCTGCTGATGTCTCCCGCTAACGTGAAGCTGCTTCCACATCAGTTTAACAGGCAGCATGAAGAGAGGAGACCTGATTCATTGTTATGAATAATCAAGCGCGTCATCATTTTTACTGTTCATTTTATTAGCCTTCATTTGAAGTGCATTCAAATGAAGGCTATAAAAAAAAGTACATTAAAATATACTCAAACAGTGGAGACAGCGAATTCTGTATTGCGAAGATCTGGGATGTGTGTGTGTCTGCGTGCGTGCGTGCGTGTGTGCGTGTGATCACAGGCGCTGAATGTATAGATTATTTAGCCTCGGTACAGATCAAATGATTGTAAACCAGGAGAAAAATTAATCTGGGCAGCGAGTCCATGATGGTTTTGCTGGATGCGAATGAGCAGCCACAGGAAGGTTCCTGGAGCAGCCACAGGAAGGTTCCTGGTGTCTTCTGGGCTGCTCTCCACAGTGTGTGTGGAAGCTTCTGTCCACTGCTTCATCCATCCACCGGAGGCGGCTGATGATGATGATAACAAGGATGATGAGCAGTAACAATATCTGGAGTAACTCTGTGTCAGAGATTAACAACCCTTTTACTCAGCAGCTAATCCAGGAGGGTTGAATGGGTCATTCAGATTAGAGAGGCAGATCATCTTCTCACCTCCAAACTCCTTCAGTTTGTCTCAAACATTCGTATTAAAATCTGAATTTGTGGTTTTTACTGGACAGGAAGAGAATGGCAGCTACAGTTAACAGGCAAATGTAACCCAGTCAAAAGTTCATCATCTTCCTCTGAGGGCCCAAGAATCGACCTTATAAAGTCGTATCAAATGCAAACACTAAAGTAAAAGTACCTTGAATTTTTGCAGTACTTTACATTTACAATAATTCTGCAATAACATCAGAGTTACATCGACGAGCCCCATGATGCTTGTTCGCTGCTGGATGACGTCACGCTAACGTCAACGTGACTGTTGTGTAGAAGTCTGATGTCACGTGGCATCGCTGTGGTCGTCTCTCGGTGTAACATCACCATGATAACAAAGGTTGCTCTCATCCTTTGATAAGAGCTCAAACTAAATCTAAATTCTTAGGTGCATCCGCATCTGTCTGCTGCAGCTGTTGCTCAGCAACAGGAGCAACGCTTCTCGGCGAATGGTGATCACGTGACGACACCTCCAGGAAGTCTCCGCGGACGCGGACGTCCCAGTCAAGTACATAAACATACACACATTATATTTGGTGCAGGTGATGATCCGGGCGGCCGAGTTCATAATAATTTGCAGTATGTTGATGAGTTTGGCGGGGAGTCCGCAGAGAAGACAAAATAAAATAAAAGAACACTTTTATTTTTGACAACCGCGGCGGAACCGGAAATCATCCTCCCTCTCGCGCATGCGCACTGAGGGCGCAAACGTCTCCGCAGCGGAGGGAATTTTAAAATGAAGGCGATGTATCTCACCGCGAAACCTTCCGAGAGTGGAAACGGGTGAGTCCGTGGGTTCTGCGGGAAGGAACCGACGAACCGGAACATGTCCGACCGGAGTCGAGGCCCGGGGGCACACAGGAAACGCTGCCAAAGGCCGCCTAGCGGGCGGCTGCGCTAGCTAGCAGCTAAGCTAACTCCTAGCTGAGATGCTGAGTTGAAGGGGGAAAAAAATGGATCCAAACACTTTTTTTTCATACGACCGATTATTTATTATTGATTAGCACTTTGGTCGATAAGCTGGAGGTGACGTCATCAAACGTGTCGTCCTCGCAGGCTGACGTGAAGTGAAACGGCTCAGTTAAGTTGCCTAATAGCGCCTCTCCGCGATCGGGCTCCGGCAGCGACGTCCGCGATCGCCTTATCGTTTATTGATTTGTACTCAGTTACTCACTGACTTTGTACTCAGTTACTCACTGACTTTATGAAGCTCAGTCCGCTATAAGGCATCTCAATTTCAGACAGCGAAATTATCTGCAACATTGTTCCTTAAGATCTCAGATGGTCTACTCGATTCAAATGGATCATTTTTGAAATATCAAGAATTTAATTTGATTCAAAATGCTACATTTCTGTTCCTATTAGAGATTTTAATCGTTTTAAATGCTGTCCTCCATGGAGTTATTATGCTGCTCCAAAGTACAGCAGGACAGAATCCAATCATCTATTGATCCAGCCAAACGTGAAATTGATAAGATTTGTTTCTCCTCAAGGCGCAATAACAATTGTCATATACGCGCATTGTTTCAGAAAGATGATGCATCAGTTCCATAATGTGGTTTCCTATGAGAACAATCTGGTCAATAATCTTGACTGGAGAAACATTTGGAATTTGCCAGTAAAATACACGATTACAAATAAAATGAAAGTGTCTTATATTCATTCACAGATTTTATGCATGCCAAATTTTTTGCAACAATTTAAAAAAAAGATATGGATATTGTGTTTTCCTGTGAGGGAAGATGTTTTTCATTCATTTTGGTATTGCACCATTTGTATTGTACTATATTTTGCTGTTTGCTTTGAACATATATTGTTTGGCTTCAAAAACTATCCATCTGTGGCAAAAAAGACAATTTTATATCATTAATTTCATCAAACTATTTGTAAAATAGCATAATCATAAATGTCGTTGCTCCAATCAAAAACCACTCTTTTGTGCTTTCGAAAATGAAGTCAAGCAATATATTAGGACCATTCACCAAATATGAAAGCCATTAAAAGTTTAGAATTATTTGCTCTTTTTTGATATAATTATGTAATATTATATTTTGAAATGTTGTCCCTGAATGTATGTTACCCCTGGCAATTGTTTTTGTATGTTCTAAACTACTTCAATAGAAAAAAAAAGACGAACGATTGGTGGATTTAACAGACAGTCACTGATCAGTCAGTCAGTCACTGGCTGGTGGTTAAAGCGACTAACCTGATTGGTTCTTGCTGGTGGCGTCATGGCTGCTTTGCATTAAAGGGACGTTCCACTGAAACTGTCGTTCCGTCAGGATGAGCAGCACCCCTCCGCCCTCTCCTCGCCCGGCCCCCCTCCCACTCGGGGCCTCGTCTCTGACTCGCTGCTCTGACCTCGACCTGTCCGTCACGCACAGCCCCGCGCCCTCATCGTGTAAGCTCCGCCCCCAAGGACCGACAGGAAGGAAGAGAAACGCCCAGGTAATTGTGATGACATCACTCTGAAGCTCCTGCGTCTCTGACTCATGACATCATTCACTGTCTGGTCTTCTGTAGCTTCGTTTTGAAGAGCCGGTGGTCGTCATGGTAACGCCAGAGCCGCACATTCCATTGAGCTGCGATGCCCCACTTCAGCAGCCAGTCCGTTGTTGGAGGAGGAACGGTCATCACCATGGTAACCAGAATCTGACTGAAGTTTGGGAGCACAAAATTGAACCTGTAACTTTGTGCGCCGACGACGCCTCATGGTGACATGGTGGCTCACAATTGCGAGCTCCTGGGTTCCAGTTTCACCTGGAACTGCGTGTTCTCCCCGTGTTCACGTGGGGCTCCTCCAGGTGCTCCGGTTTCCTCCCACGATCAAGAAATGCACGTTGGGTAAAGCGCTGTGACGTATAATGACAGTAAAGTTGCGTCACTTTTCCCTGGTGCTCATGCTAGATGCTAATGTTGTGGTTTTAGCTTCATGAATAGCGCAGCAGAAACATACACAAACACACTATATGAGAATATAGATATTGATCATAGGTAGTCACAGATATACAGTTGTGTTCAAAATAATAGTGGGTTTAAAAACATGAGTAAAGCTCAAAACCCTAAAGAGTTTTATTTCCCTGCAGTTGGAACATTGCACATTCTAAATCAAATCATGAAAAAAAAAATTATTACAGAAAATGCAGAAAAATGAATATTGGGCTGTTCAAAAATAGAGTGCATTTTTTTTTTTACAAACTCAAATATTTACGGTATAAACTTCGCTACGTTTGAATCACTAAACTTATATCTAGTTGTATAACCACGGTTTCTGAGAATCACATTCACATCTGTGTTGCATGGAGTCGACCAACTTCTGGCTCCTGGATGATGTGACATCATTCCACAATTCCTCTGCGTTTCCTGGCTTTGCCTCAGAAACGGCGTCTATGACGTCACCCACCAGTTCTCTATGGGACTAAGGTCCGGGGGATTGATCGGGCCGGCCACTCCGTAACTCTGTTGGTCTGGAACCAAGATGCTTCTGGCTCACGGGGGTGTCTGGGGTCGTTGTCTTGTTGAAACACCCGTTTCGAGGGCAGTTCCTCTTCAGCATGAGGCAACATGACCTCTTCGAGTATTCAGATGCGTGCAAACTGAGCCTTGATCCCTTGTATGCGATAAATGGGCCCGACGCCATAGAAATGGAAAGGTCCCCCTGTCATGATGGCTGCACCGGCGCGCTTCACTGTGGCTTCAAGTCAGCGTTTGGGGGTCGTCTGACAAACCGTCTGCAGCCTCTAGACCCAAAAAGAACTATCTTCCTTTCATCAGTCCAGGAAACGTTCCTCCATGTCTGTAGGTCAGTGTTCCCTGT
Source organism: Dactylopterus volitans (assembly GCA_901007715.1). Taxonomy (NCBI): domain Eukaryota; kingdom Metazoa; phylum Chordata; class Actinopteri; order Syngnathiformes; family Dactylopteridae; genus Dactylopterus; species Dactylopterus volitans. The sequence goes on from CAAKHG010045236.1 coordinate 13,111, forward strand.
GTTCCCTCCTCAGCAGGTCTTTTTTTCTCTAACAGTGGGTTTTCGTCTCTCTTGGTTTTTCTTTAAATGATGTCCAGCGCTTTAAAACGGAGACGAGCAGCATCGTTTGCTTCTTTATACGTTTTCTCCTCTCTGATCAACGTTTTAATCAAAGTACACAGTTCTTCTGAACAGTGTCTGGAACCCCGCCGTTTTTTTCTCAGGTTTTCAGAGGGAAATGCATGTACACGCCCCTTCCAATTAACTGTTCAACCACACAGACTCAGGAGCATGAATATCATGACTGTTGGGTCGCTCGGGTTTTCTATGACTCCCCTGCGCCTACTGCTAACCTATTTGCCGTGTAGTAATATAATTTCTAGCGAAGACAGTGACTGCTCTAGTTAGTCATGTTGGACTGATATTATTTTGAACACAACTGTGTAATGTGTAGAAAAGAGTTGCAAATGTGGTGCATTTTCTCTGAGCTGAGCAATCAAAAGTCACTGAGAACCAATCACAGTTTAGGTTTTATTCAGCTTCTGTGGTTCCTTAGTTATGCTATGTCATGCTAGGTCATTCAAGAGCTCACCACACCCCCACTTTATTTGTGTTGCACTTTACATTAAACAATCTCAAAGTGCTAACAGAGCAAAATAAAAGTTATAGAATGTTATCGAAGACAGTCGAGACTTTTAGCGAAAAGCTTTCATAAAAAGGGAGGTTTTTAAAAACATCAGTAGTCAGTGGGGCCCTCATGAGGTCAGGGAGGGAGTCCACAGCCTCGGAGCTGCAGAGGACAGGGCCCGGTCACCCATGGTGCGGCGCTCGGTTCTGGGGACTTGGAGGGTGCCCTCTTAGTTTCTGCATCACCTGACTACAGCCTCTTCTAGCTAACGCACCCACATGATGTTTTGTTGGGAGGATGCAGCTCCTGTTACGCTCCCAGGCAGGCGTAACGGGGAGGCGTAACGCTCCCCGGCGGGCGGGTCCCATCAAGGACATCGAGATTTTTCCTCGCTATTGAACCGTTCTTCTTCTGTAGTGCCAGTAGCCGGTCTGACCTGAAGGATGACGTGAGCCCTCCCGTGGGATTAAGGTTGATACATTCGTACATGCGATGACCATTCTTGGTGAACATGTTTGGGTTTTTTTGTTTTGTTTAGGGCGACGCAAACTCCGCCTCCCTCACTGCGCATCATCACTTGTCGCTGGGTTGTTGCTGAGGAGCGGGAGCGCCCGCTCTGCTGCGTTTTATCATCAACACTCAAACAATAATACCTGTCCTCTAATAGGCGAGGCCCCCAACCAGAGGGCTGGGCCTCAAGCTACAACGTCCAGTGAGCCTCCAGGCGCTTTTGAGGGGGCGGAGCTTAACACCACACTTACTCTGAAGGCGGAGCTTCAGGCAATGCAGGTTAACACTATGACCGTTTGTCGATAAATCATAAAAACAAAAACGATCCAAAAGTTGTTTAATCAGTAAGTCGAAGACGTGTATTTCCTCTGCAGAGGGAGGGGTTCAACTCCCAGAAGGCCGTTCAGCAGACTCTACAGAAGTCGGAGAGAACAAAGAACCTGATCAGCAGCAGAGCCACTGAAGGTACGTGACGGCTTCATAAGCGGAGCTGTGAAGAGAGCAGCGCTGCCGTGTTCGTCTGGGCTGCTCTCCACAGTGTGTGTGGAAGCTTCTGTCCACCGCCTCATCCACCCGCCGCAGGCAGCTGATGATGATGATGAAGAAGAACAATTGAAATTAGGGTCACTGCTTTCCCACTAAATGTAGCCTTTAACAGCGGGTTTTTAAACACGGGTAAACGGGCTAACAGTCGGCGGCGCCTCCTTTCCTGCTGCCAGCAGACCCGGACGGATCACCAGTCCACCAGCTGCATGACCGTATTTCCCTTTTTTTTTTTTTTTTTTTTCTGGTGACACCATTTTGGTGACATCATCGAGGTGCCAGAGC